>RJWT010036897.1:0-13172 GCA_004365215.1 Cuniculus paca | reverse complement strand
TTGTTTTGATTGACTATTGTTTTTTGTTTGTTTTTATTATGTCTGATGATATAAACAGCTACTTTGAAGATAACAAGATACATTACGGTAGCCACTGTGGTATTTCAACTGCCCGGTTTTGAAGTCCTGTATTGCTGTCAGTGTTTTGTTTTCATTGGTTTTATTCTGTTCTGTTGTGTTTGATTTTATTATGCCTGATAGTATGGGAAGTTATTTTGAAGATAGCAATGGGCAACATGGTAACCATTGTTAGTTTATTTTGTTTTGAAGTCTTGTATCACATTTTTTGTTTTGTTTTGATTGAATATTCTATTTTATTTTGTATTTGTTTTATTCTTTAAAAAAAAAAGAAACCACAGTTTTACCTCCTGACTGCTGGGCTCTGAAAAGCATACTTCCTCTTTTTGAAAACATGGGTTTCGAGAAGGCTGCCCTCCCTCCAAAAATACTGTACAGCCAGCTCATCCCAGGAGTTAACCTGTCTCTGCCTCCAGCAGTGCTTAGGCTCTCTGAAGCATGTGCTGATGACGAGACTCCTTAAGACACCAGTGTGAAGCACTCCGCTGCCTGGGGGACACAGCTGCAGCCCTCGGGCAACTTCAGCACACGTCAGCGGTGAGCACAGCAAAGGGAAAGACGCAGGTCAGCCCGACGCTGTCTGAGACTTAGGTTTTGTTGAAAAGGAAGTGCCCAGAGAAACTCTACGACCGATGCTAAAACCCCCAGTGCAGAGACAATGCCCTCCCTGCATTCCACAGACAATGGGAAGGTTGCCAGCTGTGCACTTCCTTCCTTCCTTTTTTTTTTTTGTCAGTATTTTAATATGAGTTAGAAGAAGAGATAATATTGATTTGGTCCACTGCTTTATAATTTTACATTGAGAAATACTGAAAATCTTAACATCTTTTTTTTTTAATGTGATAGGCCATGGTTTCAGCTTCCTACTATTATGTAGACTTACCCTTTCAGACTTTAAGTTGTTTTGAATGCTGATATCATTCGAGTTCCATTGAATGAATTGTTACTTTTTTTTTTAAAGTGACACAGGATTTCGAAGCAAGATAATAGGAAATCAATAATGGCTACCATAATGCCTCTTGTTGTCTTCAAAATACTATCAGACATAGTAAAAAATCAAACAAAACAAAACAGAATAGAACCAGTAAAAACAAAACAATGAATGCAATAAAGGACTTCGAAACAAGATAATAGTAAATCCGAAATGGCTACCATAATATATCCTATCTTTGAAATAGCTGCTCCTGCCATGAGACACAACAAAATCAAACAAGACAAATCAGAATAAAACCAGACTAAACAAAACAATAAAAATGATACAGGACTTTAAAACAAGATAATAGGAAATTAACAATGGTTACCACCTTCAGAAGGGGAATCCCCCTTAGATGCTATATTGCATATTGTCGTCCTCTAAATAGACGATCAGACTACTGGCTTTAGACCTGCAAAGTCAGTGAAACACTGAACACTACAAGCATTAAACTGCATTTTACTTCAACAGCAATCATCTCAGCTTGTGTTTTTCTGGATCACCTGGTCGCTTGGAGTGGGAGGGAACCTTAGCTCTTCTTATCTTCCAGCCCATATGCCGGAGAGGGCTGGTGTTTGATTCGTCTCCTTGTGGCCTGCGAATGATGCCGACTCATAGGAAGGGGCTGGCATCTAGTTCTCCTTCCCACAGCCTGCACATGGTGCCAACTCATAGGAAGTAGCTGGCTTCTTGTTCTCCTCCCCACAGCCCAGGAATGGCGCCGACTACAACTGTGCACTTTCATTGAAAACAAGAAACTCTGTGGCCCATATTGTTGGCAAGACATTGTCCTTGGTATCAAGTGCCAGAGGGCTCAAGTGATTTGCTGTGCTCTAGGGTCATATGTCTTTCTTTCTTTTCTTTTTTTAGTTTTTTGAGACAAGGTCTCACTATGTAGCCCAGGTTGGCCTCAAACTCCTGGTGATCTTCCTGCCTCAGCCTCCTGAGCACTGGGATTACAGGCCTGTGAAACCATGCCTGGCTTTCTGGCTTTCTTCCTTTTTTAAAAATTTTTATTTTCTTCTCCCATTTTAATCTTCGTAAGATACACATAGATGCAGTTTAGACATGATCCTGCTTCACACTGATTTATTTTTTTTGACACTGGAGATTGATCCCAGAGCCTCTACAGGGAGCAACAGCTCCTGCCCTTTTATCAGTTTTGATTTTTTGAGACTCCTGCTAAGTCAATGAGTTGTCCAAGCTGGGCTCCATCTTTCAATCCCCCTGCCTCAGCCTCCCAGCATGCTGGAATTACAGACAAGAGCCACCATGCCCAGCTACCACTGTCTTCTTTCCAGCACTATATATGGGCTGCTTCAAATTGGGACGGTACTTCCCAAAGAGCTCTGTTAAAGTATTTCTCTTTCAAATAAAACGTGAAGGTAGAAGGCAATGTTTTTGGTCTCTTAGTTTCTCCTTCACACATGGGGCATCAAGTACATTCACCCCACACTCTGCTTTGAACTCATGCTCAAGGTCACTACAATCCCCTCCTAAGATCTAAATGGAGTTGGTCAGAGGTCAGTTCACTGTGCATGTGACTCTGTGTCCTCACTTGCTGGATAACCCTTTTGCCAGAGTTATAGTGGGAAGCCCTGCTGTAAAGTCCAGATCTTATGTTCTCAGCTCCTTTGCAGTTGGGATCTACTGTGGTTTGGGTCTAGATGTCTCCCAGGAATCTCCAGTGTTCAGATGTCTCCCAGGAATCTCCAGGGGAGGCTTTTGGAGGGTGATTGGATGTGGTCAAAAGAGGCAGGTCCCTGGAGGCCTGGCCTAGGGGGTTTATCTCTTTCCTTGGCTCCTCCCTCTCCCCCTCCACTTCCTGTGCACCAAGCCTGGAGCAGTTCTCTTCTGCTGTGCCCCTCTGCCAGTCCAAGCTGCCTCAGAGCCAGCTGACTATGGACTGAAACATGAACCAAATAAAACTGTCCTGTCTTAAAATTGTGGGTGTCAGGTATTTTGTCCCAGAAACAACGATGGAAGAAGTAACTAAGACAGGGCAGACCTAAGCATGACCAAGTGAGTGCGGAGACATGGATCATGCACCAGGGATCTCAGGCCGGGGTAGCCCTCCAGCACCACGCAATACCCCAGGCTGGCTCTGTAGGCCTGCAGCACCAAGAGGGGAAACTTTGGGGATGCCCAATGGCCTTGCAGTCTTTCTCCTCAAAGTTCAGTTTTGTCCCTGGCTCCTGGTTATTTTCCAAAACTAGATCTACAGCAGTCCCAGCAGTCATGTGAATTTTTCAGTATCATTTCAACAAATCCTAGGACCCACCCAGGATTAGCGTCTGTTGCTCATCATGGACCAGGGAAAAGAACTCTGTTCAGTGCAGTGGTCTACAACTGGTGTGTCCCTGGGCAGTGGGTCATGGCATCAACACCTGCGGCCTTGTATTGGCCACTGTGTTCTCTTTGTCTTGGCATTGTGCTTCTGTCTTAATGAAAAGCAACTTGATCACCAGTCCAATTCTTTGTCATGGCAGACTGAATCAGAAACAACATTTAATATGAAACAATCTTTTTTTCCCCCCACTGGTTTTTTATTTTTTATTGTTTTATTTAAAAGAGAATAGAACAAAACAAAACAAAGCAAAACAGTAGAGTCAAACACAATATAGCATTTCAGAACAGAACACTGCAAGCAATACAGGTCTTCAAAACATAACAACTGGAGATTAACAATGGCTAACCCTAGTGTTTCTTGTTTTCTTTGAAATGGTTGTTGATACATTCACACACAATAAACTCAAACAAAACAAAATAATATAAAACCAGATAAAACAAAAGAGTGAAAGCATTACAGGCCTTCAAATGAGACAATAAGAAATCAATAATGGCTACCTTAATGTCCTTTGTTAATATGAAACAATCTTAAACACCAATGTTCATAGGTACTCATCTTTGTCTCTCAAATGGTGAGGTCAGATTTGCAGGAGTGTTTAATTGGTGTTTAATTGGTGTTTAATCAGAAAGTTCTATGATCCTGTGTCCTTCAACTCTTCAATATAGCTTCAGTGTTTGTAAATGTAAATTAAACACACACACACCCCACAATACACATATGTAGTTCACTTTTTTTTTCTTTTTTTTGAGACAGGGTCTCACTGTGTAGTTTAGGCTCTCTTTGAACTCACTATGGAGCCCAGGCTGGCCTTGAACTTGCAGCAGTTTTCCTGCTTCAGCCTCCCAAGTACTGGGACTACAGGTGTGTGCCACCACACCTGACTCACTGGTTTTCTTAGTGCAACTTTCCATAGGCCACTGCCTCCTCTCTTGATTTTAATTCTAAATAATACTTTTTGAAACCAGGTCCTAAGCATATTATTTAATAAAAATATGTTATTCACAACGGATAGCTGAGAACAATGGAGTTAAGGAGCCATGGTGCTCACTTCTTAATAAGTGGAGAAGCCAACATTTAAGAAGGATTCAAGCGCACCTCTCCATCTGCCTGTCAATTTAGAAGCTATTTCTGCACCAAAGGTAACTGTCCCCTACCCCAAATACTGGGGATCAAACCCAGGGCCTTTGCATTGAGCTACATCCCTAGCCTTTAAAAAAAAATTAATCTGGAGACAGAGTCCTTCTAAGTCACTAAGTTCGAGCTGGAGCTCGAACTTCCTACTGCCTCAGAGAGTGCTGGGACTACAGGCCTGTGCACCCATGTCTGTTTTTAAGCGTGGAGAATTCTTCTGTGCCTGGCAAGTGGATGTGACCAGTATGAGTTATATCCCCTGATTCTTTTTTTTGGCCTTTTTTGAAACAGGGTCTTGGTACACTGTTCAGGCTGGCCTTGAGATCACTTTGTAGCTCAGGCTGGTCTTGAGCTCACTTTGTAGCTCAGGCTGGTCTTGAACTCACAACGATCCTCCTGCCTCAGCCTCCCCAGTGCTGGGATTACAGGTGTGCACCATCAGGCCTGGCTCCCCTGATTCTTTGTAGAGGGAAACAAGTACTTGCACTGACATCGGGTATAAGCAAAGCACAGCAAACCAAATCAAAAGCCAAAAAGCTCATGACCTCTCTCTGTAATTACTCTGTCTTTCCCTGTCTCCTATTACCCCATCCTCCTCCTCACTCAGATTTGGCCATGCTTTGTCAACCTACATTAACTGCTTCTTTTAAAAATTTCAGTCAAAATTCAGTTTCTTTATGAAGTTGGTCTTGCTTATCTTCTTTTGTAGACCATTACTCTGTGTGTAATTACATGTATTTAAATTGATTTAAATATAAACTAGAAGCATTGGAGAGAGAGACATGGCTTTTTAGAGCAGACAGAATTTGCACTGACCTAGAACTGGCAAAATTTTAATAAGTAGGTATTGAAGAAGAGTATCTCATTCATTATCATTGTCACCATCGTCACCATTGTCATCATCATTATCATCGTTACTAGTTACTGCATGATCCCGGTAAGACAAATACTGTTCTAAACTTCATATGCTTATGTCACTTAATTCTCACAGCAACACTATAAGAAAAAGATTATCACTAGGGAAAGGATCCAACTAGCCAGGCTTTCTGGTAAGCTGCGCAGACCATGTAGGACCCAGGAAGAGAAAAAGTCAGCACCTCCTGTAAGCCTACCGGCATGCAGGCTGGTAGAGAACCACCAAACCCTCTCACCCCATAAGCCACCAGCTGGTTTGGAGTCAGCCTGAACTGATAGGAATTAAGGTACAAAAAGCACCTGAAGGATTGTATTGTTAGGTTGAATTTATAGGCATGGGGTTGACAGTCTGAGCATGTATAGGAAGGATAACAGTATGTAATATGGTAAATATGGGGTTTTTTTTTCTGTCTTGTTTTTAAAGTCTAATAATGTTCTCAAATGTGCTTATTGGCTGTTTTTGTTTTATTCTTATTAATTTTTTTGGCTTTACTCAATATTCTGTTTTGGTTGGTTTTATTCTGTTTTGTTTTGGTCTGATTTTGCTATAACTGATGAAATGGAAAACTACTGTGATGATAACAAGATATACTATAGTAACCATTGTTGTTTTCCCATTACCCTGCTTTGATATTCTGTACTAATTTCACTGTTGTGTTTTGATTGGATTTATTCTGTTTTGTTTTGTTGAATTTTACTATCTTTAAAATTAAAAAAAAAGATTATCACTAGGTCCACTTTATGATACAAACACTGAGGCACTGACTCAGAAGCCTGTCTGAGATTGCTCCATTACAAGTAATGGAGCGTAGTGTGACACACAGAGACAGTCCTTGTAACCACTGTACTACACTATGTAAATAATTGACTGAGTGAATGATAACACGTAAGGGGAAATGTAGCAGATACAGGTTTAAAAGAAAAAGTAGCACATAAAAGTTTAAGGAAAATTCTTAAGAGTATTATGACTAAATACTAACAAAAGTGCCTAGTTTCGGAAGAGACGGAATTAGGCTTCTTTACAAAAGACCTTGAATTCTTTCACCAAATTTACTTTTACTGGGGTTATTCTGTGGCCTGTAGAGAGCTGCAAGGGGTTTTAAGTTGATGAATGGTAAAATATCTGCCTTTAAGTGGATGATTTGGAGCCAATGAGTAGAATCTATAGACAACTAAAATTCAGCAGAAACCATCAGTTCTTTCCTTTAAAATGTATTTATCTAGCGAAGAACTTATCAGTTTATTTTATTAGACTTGAATGTAGATTTTGAAATAGCATAACTTACTACACCCCCATATATAAAGAAATAAAAATTCATTTCCTTTTTTTGGGGGGTGGGTACCAGGGATCAAACTCATGACCTTATGCTTGCTAGGCAGGTGCTTGTGCCACTGAGCTAACTCCCCAGTCCTCCAAAATTCATTTCTTTATGGACTTGTAAGTATGTAATAGTGACTCTTGCAAATTTTATGAAATATCACTGAATCTGCCTCTTCCATGGTATACGTACAGTCTCCTCTAAATATCAAAAGTGCTTATTGGCTGCATTTTTATTAAGTAAAGAAAAATATAGGATATGTTTCCTCTGCATAAATTTTTCCCTTCCATTCTAGGCACAGTGCAATTAGCAGCCAAAACAATACTGAAAAGAGGTTGGAAAGAATAATCAGAGATGTGTGAATTATGTGTATGAACTGACTTTAAGTCCCTTTGCTGTGAGAAACAGAAAAGCCAAAAATTACATTTTTCCATTTGCTTATATCAAGCTCCCACTGGAATCTTCTAGAAAACTGCAAAAGGTGGCAGTTCTACTCTTGGAAAACTGCTGAAGCTGAACTCTGAAACAGCTCAGACCACTAACTGGGCATAGTTTCTAACCCCTGTTTGTGGTATACCCACGTCAGTAAACCTTGACTGTTTGTGGTTAATTAGCCTAAGCCATTAAGTTGTTGAGTTATTTAATTAGACAGTTTGGTTAATATTTTGGCAGCACATCAAGAAGTATACCTCATATTGCCACTATCTCAATTTCTTATCTTATTTTTCCATTCAAAATGCAATGTATTTTCCCACAAAACCTTCAACTATTCCAAGTATGAGTTTTATTTCAGAACTCTAAATTCCCTCTTCACTCAATTCAGGAAGGCACTGTGTTCATTACCTTGAGGGGAAATTTTTCAGTGAATGAAACCAAGTGTTCATACCAAGAGTTTAGGCTTAGAATCTGGCATTTCCCTGGGCATGACTGACCTTTGCTGCAGCCGAAAGCAGACAAAGCTTTGTTTTCTAGGCTGAAACCACACCGGCCATACACTTGGGGTACAGAAGTATTTGTCTCCATAGAGCACTTGTTTGTACTTCCTGAGATTCCAGTTTGGCCAGAAGGTGCCTCTGGTTCCCAGCTCAGGGTTGCCTTTATTTGAGTGGCCAACTGTTTAAGACTCTCAACTTTCATAGCAGGAGGGCAGAGATGACCTTCATTCATTTTCTGGATATTATGAGGATGTCTTTAATCAGCAGCCATCAAAGCTTTGGTTGGAAAGCAGAGCCTTGAATTACCTATTCAGATAACACTTTTGCTAATGCATCTTTTGTGCTTCCCAGATTTCCCTCCTAGTGGCATAATACCAGTAACATGACATTCTGGATTCTCCCTGCCCTGAAGAGCTCATCTGTCCGGGGAATTTGGGAGGAGAGACGGGCAATGTGTGGGCCGGACTCCTCCACTGTCACACGGGAGATCAACTGCTCCCCACTCCCCCTGAGACTTCATGGGATCTTTCCCTGGTCTAGGGCTGCCTGGCACTGTGTATTTGTTACTGTTACTGAGGTTCCCTAGTGGGGTGTTCACTTGCCTAGACTCAAAGGACATATTTTCCAAAATCAGCCTTGTGAGTAATAAAGGTAATATGTGTGTCCTCCATCTGCTGACTGATACATTATATTTTTTACTCAATGCAGAACATGGTTGGTAAGGAAGGTGGCACACCACATAATACCCAGTAAGTACCAATACCCAGTAACTACTAATACCCAACTAAGTTATCTTTCATAAAGGACAGCTCTAAAGGCAGCAACTCATCTCTTCAGGTTGTAAAAAGTCCAGCCTCATGTCATGTTATGTCGATGTTACATATCTAGACCATATTAATGGAAGCCATCTCAGAAGTATCTTTATGGAGTCACACATTGATGTTGACTTTTTACTGGAAGTCGCTATGAAAGGGGCTGAACAAATGACCTATGTCTCTGCTGACTGTAGGTGACATTATTATACATCATTTATTATTGGTCTTCTTATTTATCCCATATGATATGCTTCCTTTGGAATTTGAGAATCAGGAGACTATGGTCTTTACTCAAAAATCGGTATGTTCACATAGCAAGATGAAGGTAACTACGCACTGTGGTGTTTGTCTCTTTGACTTCACTATCAGGATATTCCTAGTCTGGCATAGTACTCAGGCATATAACTGTAACAGCCAATATGAACAGCATCCTGTGTCATTCTCTTCATAGCTTCAGTTTCTAATTTCTGCTTCAATAACATGTACACGATCAGTTTTTTGTCCTCCTAAGTTCTTGAAAATATAAATCAGGCACTACTGAAATAATGTAACAGAAAAATAACAGTGAGAAACTTCTGGCTTCCCAGCCAGCAGGTAAGAAGCTTAGAAACCACCACTTCTGAACTCACAGAAACAAGGAAATCAACAACTCTTCTTAGCTTCAGCCGAGAAGGACAGAGGGCAATGCGTACATGCGTACAATCTCATAGAACACATCAACACATGCAGCTTCACAGAACACAAGCCCAGGACCAGAACCTTGAGAATCAGTGTCAGGAAAAAACTTAATCTGCAGTTGATAAATGCTGGAGGTTCCATGTGAACGAGACCAAGAGCTAAAAACTCAAGGGAAACAGTCTTACATGGAGCTGCACACTTTTCTGTGTTTTACCTCCAAGATCCCCTACCAGATCGTCACAGTGAAGGCTGGAGAAAACCCCATTATGCTTCTGAAATAGACCCAGTAGGTCAGTACTTCTTTGTATTAGTCTGTTTTCTGTCACTGATAGCACAATACCACGGATCGAAGGCCCACGGTCAAAGGGTTGCATCTGGTGACAGCTTCTTGCCAACAGAGTCCCTAAGTGGCACAGGACCTCTCAAGGGAGAGGCAGGGAGCACATGTGTGTATCTATGTATCTTCTGGTCTCTCCCTCTTCTCATAAAGCCACCAATATCCAGTCACGGTAGTTCCACCTGATGACCTCATCCAAACCTATGACTTGCCAAAGGCCCTACCTCTAAACACCATAGTCAGGTTAAGTTTCCACCCTCTGAATACCTTGTAAGGGGGAACACATTCCAACACACGAAGCCTTGGAGGACACAGTCAAATGCAGCTCTCTTTTTAACAAGGTCCTCCCTCAAGAGAAATCCCTTTACTTTACCAGAGCCTACCTGGGGCTTTACCAGAGCCTAAAGAATGTGGAGGAAGACAAATACCCAGCTCCACCTTGTTCTAGTCTTCCTGTCTCACTTATGGGGCAGAAACGCTTGCAAAGGTCACAGCCCAGGGTCACAGGCTTACTAAGAACTGAGGTTTAATCATAGGACTGTAGAAGGCATCCTCTCCAGTGCCACCTCACCAACGGGACTTGTGTACAACGATATGATGTGTATAAGATAAAAGAAAGAACTGCATGTCTCAAATCTAATATAAGAATACGTCTCAAGGGGGGACCAAAGACAACAGCAAAGACTTAAACAAGGATATCAGAAAAAATTCCAGCTTCTGACATCTACAGCTATAGCATATGGCATTTATTTTAACCACTAGACAGACGGCTTAGTCTTTTTCAGAAATTGTATTTTAAAAAAAATTTTATTAATACATATTTGTAGTATGTAAGGTTTACGTTCCCTGTGGAGAGTTAGTACATGGATATAACACATCTGAATTATTTCATCCCATTCACTACTCCCCTCCCTCCATCTCTTGATCCCCTTCCCGCCTGAGAAAGATCTGTCTCTCTACTTCTTAGTATTTGTCTTTTATTTAAAATTTGGGTTTCTCATATATGACAAATCATGCAATACTTAAGTTTGTGCATCTGATTTATTTTACTTAACATGGTCCCCAGATGCACCCATTTTCCTACAAATGACTTATGTTCATCTTTCTTTATGGCAGAGTAGTACCCCATCATATATAAATACCACATTTTCTTTACTCATTCATCTGTTGATGGACATAACGGCCACTTCCAAGATTTAGCTATTATGCATTGTGCTAATAAAACATGGGTATGCATAGATCACTGTAATATGGTGTCTTTAATTCCTTTGGGAAGATGCCTAGAAAAAAAATCTGGTACTGGGTACATAATTAAGAAAAGGATTTATTAAACTCATAGTTTTAGAAGCCAAAATACCAAGAATAGGGGCCTCGCTGTTTAGCCTCTGGTGAGGGCCTTCTGGCTACAACATAAGGTGGTAGATGCATAGCGGCAGGAAGGTGAGACAGAGCACATGGTGCAACGAGAAACAAGAGACCCAACATGGCTATACCTGCTTTATAAAAACTTGTTCTGAAGAGAACCAATTATTTCTGGAGACTGGCATTACCTCCTCCAAGAGTGGTACAGAACAGTCTTCCACTTGGCATCTCTTCTTTAGGTTCCACCACCCTGACATTACGACTCTGAGGCCCTTGCCTCCTGAGCATCACCCTCTGGGGAACACCCTCAGACTTCTCCAAGCCGTAACAACCAGATCAGCATAAACCTTCACACTGAGGGCCAACTGACCTCAGATTCTTTTACTCAGTATGTCATGTCCAGCTCTTTTTTTTTTTTTTTGTGGAGGGAGGATTTTTTCAGACAGGATCTCATTATGTAGTTCAGGCTGGCCTTCAGCTCACTTTGTAGCCCAGGCTGGCCTTGAACTCACAGTGATCTTCCTGCCTCAGCCTCCCAAGTGCCAGGATTATAGGTGTGCACCACCATGTGTGGCTCCAGCTTTCAATAATAACAAAAACCGCTTGGAGAGAAAGAACAAGCTTCCCAACCAAACTCAGATATCAGAGAAATGTTGAGAGCATCAGAGCAGACATTTGAAATTATGATAATGAATATACTAAGAGTTCTAATGAAAACAAATGCACAACATGGGAGAACAGATAATGAAACGGAAATGACAAAGCCAAGAAAGAATCAAAAGCAAATGCTAGAAGTCATTATAAACTATAATAGGAAAAAAAAGAAAGCCTTGATGGGCTCATCAATATACTGGACAAGGCTAAAAAGGAAACAGTGAATTTAGAAAAATGTCAGTAGATGTTGGGTGTGAGGACACAAGCCTGGAACCCTGGTTCTCAGGAGGCTGAGGCAGAAGGATTGGCACAAGTTTAAGGCCAGCCTCAAATACATACTGAGACCCTGTGTCAATGACAACAACAATGAAAATGTCAATAACAAAACCAGCAAAAATGTCCATAGAAATTTCCAAAACTGAAATAGAAAAAGTTCAAAGAGAATATCCAAGAACTATGAGACAAATATAAAAGGTATACCAAATGTAACACAAGGGAAAAAAAGAAGAGAAAAAGAAAGGAAGAAATATTTGAAACAGCAATAACAGTTTTTCTTTTTTTTTTAGTACCAGAGATTGAACTCACAACCTCACGCTTACCAGGCAAGCACTTGAGCCACTGAGCTAAATTCCCGACCCAGTTGTTCAAAAATTAATGGTTAATTAAAATGTGTTACGTACATGCACCAACTTCTCACAATGAATGCAATCATTGTGTACTGCAAACATGTACTAATAAAAAAAATTAATGGTTGACCATAAACTGCAGATCCAGGAAGCTCAGAGAACACCAAGCAGGATAAATACCGACAAACAAAAACAAAACAAGACAAAAAACCTCAAACACATTTTAAAAAACCCAGTTTAGACATATATATTCATCCATTTCTGTTGCTATCAGTGAATATCATAGACCAAATAATTTATAAAGAATAAAGATTTTTAAGCTCACAGTTCTGGAGTTCTAAGTCTGGTGACTTCTTTCTTGCAGGTCCTGCTCTGCTGGCATTCTTTCTCCTCGTTTTGGTCTCTGGAGAGCTGCAACGTGGCATAGGACCTTACATGGAGAGAAGCAGCAGGTAAGTTAACTGAGTCTCTCTTCCTCTTTCAAACCCACTACTGCACTCATGTGGTCCCAGCCCATGACCTCCTCTACCCCTAGTTACCATCCAATGCCCCCCCCAAATACCAATAACATAAGATGCTGGGGATTAAATTTCAACATAAATTTTAGAGAATATTCAAAGGGCAGAAAATCAAAGACAAGGAGAAAATCTTGACAGATGCCAAAAGGAGAAAACCATACTGTAAAGAAGAAAAGAATTACATGGGATTTGTCTTCGGAAAGCATGCAACCAACTTGAAAGTAGAGTGAAATAATTAAAATACGGAAGGAAAAACCAACCTGGAGTTCTGTCTCGGCTGTTCTTCTTCAGAAGTAAAGGAGATGTGGTTTCACGCCTTCACCCACACAGGGAAGCACTTGAACACCCAGAGCTATTCAAAGCAAGTTGCCTCTAGCACGTGACTGTGCCCCCACCCCCCGACTGAGCATGCGCACTTGGTCTAGTTTACCATTCCAGGAAGGTCGTGGGCGGCGGCGGCGGCGGCGGCGGCGGCGGCGGC
>RJWT010036896.1:0-13164 GCA_004365215.1 Cuniculus paca | reverse complement strand
ATCATATAAAGGAAGTGTTAAAATATTCCTATTTTATTTTTAGACTTGAGTATTGCCTTTGTAATAATCTTTATTATTCTTTCTAGAGAAACATTTTTCCTTTAATTTATTTATTACTATGGTACATTTAAACCATCCTTGCATTCCTGTCGAATTTTAATGTGCTGCTATATTATCTTTGAAAAAATGTAATTTACATAAAAAATGCTAAATAACTTTGATCGGATATTTGCTTGTTTTGTGCCACATTGATTAAATGTGAATTACCCTAATTACATAACATTCTAATGGAACAAACTTTTTAGCACTGTTGAAATAATAATGGGATTATGCTCTGGGTGCACTGATATAGTTCATGGCAAACCACAATCTCAGGAAGCAGTGAGTAGGTCTGTAAAATACAGACATCGTGTTTGAATGTGGTGGAGAATGTTGAGGCCTCAAAGTCTAGACTAGATACCTAGGCTCTGAAGAACAGGATCATTCGGGAGAAAAGATCTATTTCCTTTTAGCCCCCATCACGGTGGAAGAATTTGCTGAGTCTCTGGTGGGCTTTGGACAGGTACAGGGATGCAGCTGCTGAGAGCAAAGAAACCAAATGAGTTCCTTGACATTTTGGAGGAAGCTTAAGAGTATGGCCAGCTTTTCCTTCAAGCAGTTTACTAAATTCTGAGGTTGAATGTTGAAGACAAAGCACCTGGGAAGAAAGGGCATCCAGAGTACCAGAGCTTTTGTCAGTCTCACAGCAAGCAGGCAACATTCCAAGTAGCTTTTACTGGAGAACCATAATGTAGTAAAACAAAAGATAGACGTCTGTGTGTCCTTGGTCTTTGTCCTTGGTTCCTGGCAGGGAGTTCTTAAAACTCTAAAAGTTCCCCCAAGTGATGAAAATGTCTTCTGTGTGCTAATGAGATGACTGGTGCCCTAGATAGCTTCAGGATAGAGGCTGATCTCGAAAGACCAATTCTTGATTAGAGCATTGGAGTTTTCAGACCTCATGGAAAGGCATGGGGATTGAAGTTGGTTCAGCCACCCATGGCCATGGATTTAATCAGCCACCTTGTCCAGTGGGATCTCCATAATACCTATAAATAACGAGGCTGGAGAGCTTCTGGGTTGGTGAACGTGTGGAGGTACTGGGTGGGCAGTACACTTGAAGAAGACATGGAGATTCAAGCCCACTGTGCACATCCCCCTATTTTGCCCAGTATATATTTTCCAGTTTGGCTGCTTCTCATTCTATGGTTTGTAGTACACTGGAAACACAAGTGAAGCATTTTCCTGAGTTCTGTGAGTTATCTTAGAAAACTACTGGATGTGGGGCCGGGAAGTTGTGTGAAGCCATACATTTATAGCTGGTCATTCAGGAATATCAGTGGTCCAGGATTTGCGAATGGTGTTTAAAGTGTGGGCCGCCTTGTGTGACTGAGACCTTCACCTGCATTAAGTCTGGGAAATCATTGTGTGAATTACATTGAATTTCTGGCTACCTTGTTGGGATGACTAAGCTGGGTTGTCAACCTCATGGGTTGAGAGCCACCTGTGGGGTTACTAAGCACAATTCTGGGTGTATCTGTGTGGGTTATGGAGTTGTCACCTATGGTACTATACCTGGTCCCTGCCCCTTCCTCTTTGGTGCTGTATCTTGGCTCTGTTTCTTGGCCACTGTGACTTGAGGAGCTTTGTTTGTTTTCCTTAGACCCTGTCAACCCTGGACTGAACCCTCTGAAATCATAAACCACATTAAACCTTTCCTCCCCTGAGGTGTGGCAAAATGTACAATGGAGATTGTAAAGCAGGAGAAAATTGCTCAAGAGGAAAGAGGAACTAGGGAGGGGGAAAGGGAAAAGGAAGGAAGGGGAAAAAATAAAAGAAGGATAAAATGAAAACAAAGCTTTGTAAATAAGGAGAGGAAGAGGAATTGAAAGGAGAGGAGGGAATTGGGGAAAAAAAGAGAAAACAAGATACACCAGGTCCAGGTACAAATTCCCTATGATGAATATGATCATTGTGTATATCTAAATTGTACCAATAAATTTAATAAAAAATAAAAACTATGAAAAAGCAGAAAAAAATTAAACCTTTCCCCCTTTAAGGTGTGGGTGTTAAGTGTTTTGTCTCAGAAATGTGAAAACTGACTAATATTGTTTTCAGAGAAGCAAAAAATTGGTGTTGGAACAGACACCACTTACTCGGTAATGGGAGGAAAACAAGCTTCTCACCTGGAGAGCTTAACTCCCAAGGGACAAAGGAAAACTAGATGTAAATGGAACCACACTGGAGCCAAAGTCCTGGACAGGAATAAGTCACCAGTTCCTATTCCACTGATTATGGGAAGACAGAGTGAGCTCCCTAGGGCAAAATTAACCTATTGTGCAGGAAGTCAGCCTTGGGTTGGGGGCATAAGATGAATGTCTGGGGTACCAAGCAAGCTCTGTGTCAGGAACTGGGTGCCAGTTACACATGCATTCAACATGTGAAACATCATCAAAGTAGATGTTTGCCAGCTGTCCTTTATTTCCATAAGTATTTTATACTTCAGAAAAGGTAAACATTAAAACAATTTCTGGATTCCAGTTCTGCCAAGATCAAGAGGTTCCATTCCTCTCAGGTCCTGCTTCTTGCCACTAAAGAACTGTTGATCTAACACAACAAAAACACAACAGGAGAACTGTAAAGGTGGTTGAAAGAGGAGGGGTTGTTGGGACTTGGGTAACATGGCAGTGAGTTCCTCAGATCCCTCTACTGCCCACTGAAAATCCCACTCAGGGTGTGGACAGACCCTGCATTTGAAATCTCCGACAAACATACACACTCAAAAACCACAAAACAATGAGCTCCAAGAAAACCTATTACTCCAGGCCAAGGACCAGAAAAGGGGCAGCTTAATCACAGAAAACCTTGTTGACAGTATCTGGCTTACTCCAGCTAAATACCAGCAGCAAAACCTTCCCTACGTGCACCTGTGGTTTTAGCAGATCTGGGCCAGGAACAGAGCCTCCAACCTCACCCATCTGTCTTTCCCCTTCCCTGGAGCAGACAGTCCTCCTGATCCCCACTGTGGGAGATGCCAAATGGAGAGGAATGGAAATCTTCCCTTTCCTCCAGGGGACCCAGGCAGTACTCTAGTTTCCATGCCAGGACAGCTCTGGCTGGGCTGAGTGGGGGAGCTGATCTTCAATTCCTTGCCCAGTGGAAGCAACCACACTGTGCCAGCCCCTGACCAGAAGAGCGTCCGTGGCCTCGAGTGAGAAGCTGAGCCTCCTCTCCCAGCACGGTGGGAGGACTTGACGCAGGGAAAGACTTGATGCCTCACTTCCCTCCTACCCTAGTGTCAGTGGTTCCTTGTAAGGAGCAGAGCCTCCACCCCCACTGAGCATCACGGAGGAATGACGTAGTGACAGGGAGGTGGCTGGCACTTTAGTTCTCTCCTTTCCCTCCCTAGCGTCATGGTGCGAGCCGAGCTGGGCCCAGTGGTATCTAAGCTGCCTCCCTCAGCCTGCAGCAACAAAACAGGGTGAGTCAGCCCTCTGCTTTAGCCTGGTGAATAGCATCAGAGCCCAGCAGGAAGCTGAACGGAGACACCCACCCAGCCCTATCTTATACCTCAAAAGAGAGACTGCCTGCTTAAAAAAAAAAAAGATTAAATAGGATCAAGTCTCATTAATAATGTCCAAAATGTCCAGGATACAATTAAATCATCGCTCATATACCAAGAACCAGGAAAACAACACCATGAGTAATAATAGACAATCAACCCAGAGATGAATCAGATGTAGGAATTATCTGCCAAGAATGTTAAAGCAGTCATCATAAAAATGCTTCGACAAACAATTATAAATTCTCTTAAAGCAAATGAAAAAAAAAAGAAATAACTCAGCAAAGAAATAAGAACATTTAAATAAGAACTAAATGGAAATGATAGAAATGAAAAATGCAATAAAAATTTTCAAAACTGAATGGATGGACTCAAGAGTGGAGTGGAGATGATTGAAGATATAATTATAAAATTTGAGGGCAGATAAAGAGAACTTACCCATTCTGGTCAAGAGACAAAACAGACATAAAAAAATTAACAGAGTCTTAGGAATTGGTTGACATTAACAGAAGCGCTAACATTTGTGTTAGTAGAATTTATAGGAAGAGAAGAGGAAGAGACAAGTTTCACCAAAAACCCAAAGAAATAAAGCATAAGTATTCCTAAATTAGGCCGAAGTTAAATTTAAAGATTCAAGAACTGGGGCAAATCTCTAATAGAATAAACCCAATGAAATCCATGACTAGACACTTCACAATTAAACTAGAAACTAAAGACAAATCAAAAAAATCAAAAGGATCCAGACAGAAACAGTTCAGAGAAATGCTTCACTTATGTTTGCTAGTTTATTATAAAGGGTACAATTTAGAAACAGCCAAACTGGGGCTGGGGATGGAGCTCAGTGGTAAAGCACTTAGCAAGAAACAGTCAAATTTGAGAGATGTGTAGGGCAAATGTGGTGCAGAGCAACACTAATTTAAACAGCAGAGAATTTCCAGTTGCCCATCTGATCCAAGCAGGCCAGGAGAAAGTGGCATGCCTTCTTCCAACTTCTGAGAGCATGTAATTGTCAACTGCAAATTCTATATGTAGAGAAAATAGCCTTCAGAAGTTAAGGGGGGGAAATAATGGGATTTTCTGATGAGGGAGAACTGAGAGAACTTTTTGCTAGTAAACCTACACTTAAGAATAGCTTAAGGAATTGCTCTAAACAGAAAGGAAGTGGTAACAAAGTCAAGTGGAACTTCCTTAAAGTAATGCCAATATTGGGATGGATAAAGATAAAAGACTGATGTTTTTCATGAATAAATTTTTTCTTAAATAACATTTGATGGTTGAAACAAAAATTATACCATCATCTAATATAGTGCACGGTATATGTAGAAGAAATACTAAACAAAAATATATTCTTAAAATGTTCTTATTATTCATGGTGTGGTTTTCCTGGTTCTCAGTATATGAACAAGTAATTTCTAAAGTTCCTGCAAGTAGCAAAGTGTCAATATTAGTAGACAGTGATAATCGATGCGTGATATTGAAATATGTAGAGAAGCCACTATAACAAATATGAAAGCAATATACTAAAAAATCACTATAAAAAGATGAAAATGGAATTCTAAAAAATAACTTGCAAGAAGATGAAAAAAATTAAAAGAAATGAGAAACAGAGGAAACAAACAGAAAGCTAATTATTAAAATAGCAGACTTAGGCTCTAATGTAACAATAATTACCCAATGTCTAAATATACCAGTAGAAAGATAGATCGATAGAGTGGATTAAAAAATATTATCAAACAATATTAAAAATATTGTCAAACAAGAAAAAATATTATCAAACAAAGAAACTGCAAATAGAAAAACATAAGAAAGCTGAAAGTAAAAGGATTGAAAAAGTCGCACTATGAAAACATTACTAAAGAAATACAACTGGGTACATTAATATTGGATAAGATATACTTTGGAGTAAAGAAAATGACCAGAGACAAAGATATACATTAAATAGTGTTAAAAGGATCAATACAAAAGGAAGACTATGATTCTAAAGAGGGCCTCAATATCTAGAAACAAACTAATAAAGCTGGAAGGAAAAATAGACAAATTCACAACTGTATTTGTGAACTTCAGCATCCTACTCTCTGCAACTGTACTGTTCAGAATATCAATAAGAGTGTAAAATAACCCAACATACAACCAAATAGATTTTAGTGACATGTAAGAATACTCTGGCCAACAACAGAAAAATTCACATTTTTTTCCAAATATAAATGGCATATTCATTAAGATAGACCATAACTTGGGACATAAAACAAAGTTTACTAAACTTAATCAAAATCATAGACTATGATCTCTAATCATAATGAAATATAGTGAGAAATCAGTAACAAAAAGATACAAGGAAGTTTCTGAACAACCAAATTACACACTTCTTAATAAGACATAGCTCAATAATATTAAATGACATAAATGAGACATACAAGAATAAATATCACACAGTTTCTCTCATATGAGAAACTCAGAATATAAATAAAAATCAAAATAAAGGAGACATAATAGGAAGTAGGGAGATTCTTTTCAGATGAAAAAAGGAACAAGAGATGTAAGTGGGAGGGAAGGAAGGTAAACAGGATTTTTAAAAAGAGAGAATAAAAGAAAAAAATGGAAACACAGCTTGTTCCTTTTTTCTTTTAAAAACAAAACAACAACCAGAGAATAATAATGATGATACAGAATTTCAAAACAAAGTAATAGGAAATTAACTCTAGTTAATATATTGCGTATTGTTATCTTCAAAGTAGTTGTTCAGATTACAAGATATAGGCTTAAAAATGATCAAACAATCAAACAATGAGAGTACAAACTGTTCTTTTTGAAGAACTAACAGAGATTAGTAGTGTAGTTATCTATCTTGTGTATATATATATATATATATATATATATATATGCATATATATACTTTTCCCCTTCTTTCTATTCTCCTTTCCTCTATCCCAGTTGTTCTTTTCTTTCAAGCACTTTCTTTCTCTTTCATTTCCACAATATCTATTGTACGTTTTGGATCTTATTTACTTTCTGGGTATTTTCCCAGAAGAATTGAAAACATCATGCCACAGTGGTATATGTGCACCCATGTTTATAGCAGCACAATTTGTAATAGCTATATGTTGGAAACAACCCAAAGGTCCATCAATTATGAAATGGATTAAAAAGATGTGATAGTTTTATACAATGGAGTATTACTCAGCTATAAAGAAGGACAAACTTGAAGCTTTTATAGGTAAGTGGATGCAACTTCAGCTTTTTCAAATATGAAGGGGATTAAAAGTTGGAGGGAACAGGATGGGAAGGGAAGGATACCAAAACAAGACAAAACAAAAAGTATAAAAATGTGTTACATACATATACAAACTTCCCACAATAAATGCAATCATTATGTACTGTAAATATGTACTGATAAAAATACACTAATAAAATATAAGACAGAGGTCAAAGAGGAAAATACACAGAACTGAATGAAAACAAAAATGAAACATACAAAAGTATGTGGGGACCTAGTAAGGCAGTACAAAGAAGGAGATTTATAGCAAAAAATGCTTAAATTATAAAATACAGGTCTCAATCAGTAAATCAAGTCCCCAATTTAAAAACCAGAGAAAAAGAATCGCATATATAAAGCAAACAGAGGAAAAGAAAGACAGTAATAAAGGTCAGTGGAGAAATCAGACTGAAAGGTATTAAGCAATAGAGAAAATCTGTAAAACAAGAAGCTGCCTCTTTAAAAAAAATCAATAAAATTGGTAAATCTGGATTCAGACTGACAGTTAAAACGAGAGAAGACACAAATCACCAATATAAAAAAAGAAATGGACTGTCACTATGGATCCTGTGAACATGAAAGGATATCAAAATTAAACTGAATAAATTCACACTCATAAATTTGACAACTTGAAACAATTATTCTGGAACCAAAAATTACCAACCGAGAGCAAGAAGAAATGCATCACTGAACTCATAGGAAAGAAATCCCCAGGTCCAGATGGCTTTACTGGTGAATCCTATCAAAGGTTTAAGGAAGACTAACATCCATTTTGCACAATGTCTTCTGATATGCAGAAGAGAAGAGATCACTTCTCAACTCATTGTGTCAGACTGATACTACCAAGACTGGATCGCTCATGAATTTAGAACCAACAATTGCCAACAAACTCTTAGCAAATCGAATCTTTAAAGATATAAAAAGAAGTATACACCATTACTGAGTGGAGTTTATTCTAGGTATGCAAAGCTAGTTCGGTATTTGAAGATCGACATAAGCCACCATATTGACAGTCTGAAGTAGAAAGCTATGTGATCATATCAGTCATTACAACGTAGTTGATGAAATCCAGTACCCACTCATGATAAACACTGCTGTAAACTAAGAAGAGAGAACTCCCTTAACCTGATGAAGACCATCTACAGATAGCTCATGCTGACAGTGCAAGTTGCATGATGCTCCTGTAATAATCAGAACAAGGCAAGGTTGTGCGGTCTCCTCTAGTTGAACATATTACTGGAAGTCCTGTCCATTGCAATGAGACAGGAAAAGCAAATAAAAGACATTTAAATTCGATAGGAAAATGTAAAACTATTCCTATTTGTAGATGACATGATTATATATGTAGAAAATCCTAAGGAATCTAAGCAAAACAAATAAAACAAAACCTCTTAGAACTAATAAGTGAGTTTAGAAGCAAAGTTGTAGGAAATAAAATCAACCCACAAAAGTCTATCACATTTCAGTGTACTAGCAATAGATGTCTGGAACCAAAATTAAAAACACAAGTCCCTTTATAATTACTTTAAGGAAAAAGAAATAATCAGGTAGAAATCAATAAAACATATAAAGGATCCATATTTAGAAAGTTAAAGAGTTATTGAAGGAAACTTAAATGGAGAGACATGTTTTCATTGATCAGAAGACTCACGTATAAGGATACCAGTTGTCCAAAAATTGATCTATAGGAGTAGTGTAAGTTTACTAAAATCTCAATAAGGGTGTTTGTTAACATAGATAAACTAATTCTAAAATTTATATGGAAAGGTACAGGCTTGGAATTGCTGAATACAATCTTTATGAAAGAATAAAGTGAGAAGAATCACACTATTTTTTTATTGAGGCCTAAAATACTGCAACAGGAATCAAGACAGTAAGAGATTGGTGGAGAGATAGACAATAGATCAATGGAACAGACCCAATAGACCCAAACAAATATGCCCCACTGATTTTTGACAAGGTGTAAGGGCAGTTTGATGGAGTCTCCTCACCAAATGGTGCTGGAGCATTTGGACATTCATAGGCAGAAGAATGAATCTCAACCTAAAGTTCACTTTATACATAAAACTTACAATGATTATAGATTTAAATATAAAACGGTAATTTTAAAATTTTTAGAAAAACACTTAGGATAAACTCTTCAGGACCCAGGGCTAGGCAAAAATTCCTATTCTAGACATGATCCATGAAATGTAAGATTGGTAAAGTGAGGGAACCAGGAAGAACTAGCGTGGCTGTAAAACGGCAACATGAATGATCTTTACAGTGTTGGAAGTGTTCTGTGCCATTTGGTTGTATCTTAACTGAATCACCAAGACCCTGTTTGTGATATCTTACTATAATTTTGCAAGGTGTTAAGAGTTGTGGGACACTGGGTAGAGGATGTAGACAATCTTTCTGTATTATGTCTGTGATTATTATTTTTTTTTGTGTGTGTATGTGTATGTGGCAGCGGGGATTGAACTCATGACCTCACGGTTGCCAGGCAGGCGCATAGGCTACTGAGCTAGATCCCTGGCCCTTGTGTTTTTGAGACAGGGTCTCGCTATGCCATTCAGGCTGGCCTTGAGCTCACTTTGTAGCCCAGACTGGTCTTGAACTCACAATGATCCTCCTGTCTCAGCCTCCTGAGTGCCGGGATTACAGGCATGAGCCACCACGCCCGGCTCGTCTGTGATTATTTCAAGAAGTTTAATTTAAAAATAAGTGATAACATAGGAACAAAAAGACTACATTAAGTTTTAAAACTTCCTGTGAAACTTCTAATTTGATACTTTAGATGGTACAGTAATAGCTTTTAGAAATTTTCCCCAACTTGTTATCTGATAATTGGTCTCTATATTTTCTAACTCTAAACATAAAACATTAAATTATCTTGATTAAACATAAGCATATAAATCATATTTCCATGGAAAATTATTCAGTTTACACAGGTTTTCATGTTAACTTGGATGCTTCACTTATTTATCCTTATACTTTGCTTACTACTCTTTGTATCTGTGATTACATCTTCATTTTTGCCTCTACTTTTGTGTACTTATGATTTCTCTTTCTTTCTTTCTTTCTTTCTTTCTTTCTTTTTCTGAGGCAAAGTCTTTTTTCTTTATTAATCTTGTTATTTTTCAAGAAAGCAAGATTTTTCTCCCAAAAGACTTGCTTTTGAACGTACTAATTCCTCTGTCTCTTATTTTATAATTGATTCATTGGTGCTTTTATCCTTACTAATTCCTTCCTTCTGCCTTCCTCATGCTTAATACATTGTTCTCTGTGTGACTTTAAATTGAGTTATCCTCACTTGTTTGTAGTAAAATAAACTAATTAAGACTGTGAGGTTTCTTCTGGGCATTGCTTTAGCTGTACATATGAGTTATCACAGGCGAGGTTTTTATTGTTATTTCCCAGATATTCAAGGTTTATTTTTTCATCTTTTTAAACTTTATATTTTTTTATTAGCACATATTTGTCATATACATTGGTCACATTCCCTTATCGTAGGGAATGCACCTGTACATAATACACTTTATTCTTTTTTGTCCTCATTCCCCTCCCCTCCCTTCAACCTTTCTTCTCCTCCCCATTTACAAAGGCTTTATTTCAATTTTTTCCTTCTATTCTCTTTCTCTTTTACCCTTTCTCTTCCTTCCCCCCACCTTGTTCCCCTTCCCATTTGAACATGTTTTTCCTACTTCCCAATATCTATCCTCCATTATGTTCCTTGTTTACCCTTTGGGTTTCTCACACAAAAGCAACAATGCAATATTTAAGCTTGTGTGTTCAATTTATTTCACTTAAGAGTATGATCATGAGTTCCATTCATTTTTCCACAAATGACTCAAAATTATCCTTTATGGCACAGTAATACTCTGTTGTCTATAAATACCACATTTTCTTTATCCATTCATCTCTTGACGGACATATCCGCACAATTTGTAATAGCTGTGCCTCGGAAACAGCTCAAGGTTAGTTTCTTAAAACCACAGGTGCTCAGAAATGGAGCAATGATATTCTTGGTTCAGGACACCACTACTGGATCATGCATGGCCCTGTTCTATTATCTATTTATTTGTTTTATTACTTTTAACAGTGATCTGAGAAGATACCACACAAGAAATAACTAGAACTTTGATAAAAACTTGGGTCTACTCCGTAATCCCATTCCAACTCAACTGCAACTTCTTTTCACCATAGTTAAACATCATTATGTGTCTTAGGCTGATGTTTCCTTTTTCTCTTAAAACAGTTATATTGAGATATAATTCACATATCCTACAGTTTACCGACTAAAAGTGTACAATTCAATGGTTTTCATAGAGTTGTAAAACCATCACCAAATTCTAACTTTAGATAAATTTGGGTGAATACTACTTTCTTAGCTATACTTCCAGTTCATGAACATGGGCTATCTCATTGCGTATTTACCTCTTTAATTTCTTACAAGAATGTTTTGAAGTTTCAATATACAAGCTAGTATATGTCTTGCATCTTTATTTAAATTACCCTTAAGTGTTTTGTATTTTTTTAATGAACTCATCACAAATAGAATTGTTTTCCTATTCACTTTTGGATTGTTTATTGGTATTTTACAGAAATTCAGTTGGTTTTTAGAGTTAGGGTTAGAGTTAGGATTAGGACCTTGTATCTTACAATCTATCTCATTCTTTACTAAACTTATTTATTTATCCTAAAGGGTTTTTAGTAAATTTCTTATACAATCATGTCATCTGAAAATATAGTTTTACTTTTCCTCTGATCTGCATGCCATTTTTTTCTTTATTGTTTAATTGTTTAGCAAGAACATCCAGTGAATGTTGACTTAAATGTATCGAAAACAGACATCTTTGTTTTGTTTCTAATCTTGGAAGAAGAAATCCAGTCTTTCACTATCATGTATGATTTTTAGCTACCCCATCACTATTTTGAATATAGTATTGTAGCATGCATATTCTTGTAAAACCTCTTACTTAACTACAAAATGCTATCAGGCAATATTTAATATTCTAGAACTTACTTTTCCCATTCAGTTATCTATATGTAGTTGCAAGTGACTACTGTGGTTTATTTTTTATTATTTTATAGTACTGCATTGTGTAAGTGGGCCACAATTTAGTTAGCCTTTATCCTGTCTATGGCTGTTTTGATTATTTCCACGGTTTTACTATGAAGGATACCCTCACTAATGTCCCCTGAGGTACATTTGCAAGAATTTCTCTTGGGAATATACCTACGGCATGGACTTTTTCTAAAAAAGTCAAATTTTTTGAGTTAATGTCAAGTTGTTTTCTAGTGTAGTTTTACAAACTCACATTTATGCTGGCTATATATAAAAGCTTTTGTGGATCCATATTCTCTTCATTCCTTTGCACTGTTTCTGATTTTTGCTCCTAAAATGAGTATACAGTCGTATACAGCACTTGGAGCCTGGTCTGTATTTCTCTATTGATTTGATGGGGCAAAACATCTCGTAGATAAACTTCATTCAACAATGACTGAGTGGTTTCTCTGGGGTGTTTTATTTCTCCTGCATTTCTAAGCTGCACACATCACGCAAGGTACCCATTGCTCTGGGAGAATCCAAGGAAAGAAGGGAAAAGTGCTCATGATTGCTATATCCTGATGCTGTCACCTTAAAGCCAATCAAAGCCCCATGGAAATATCCATCTCGATGTCACGAAAGTTAGAGGTGAAGCTGAGATTTGAAGGGGAATCAGACATACTCTATAAGCTTATGTTTGTTGTTTTACTCTGTGATCCAAAAAAGAGTATTTTTTAAATAATAGATGAGTTTATCCCATTATATTTAATGACATGAAAGGGTACCTTTGGTCTCAGTTCTGTCATATTATTTTATACTATGCTTTTTGATTTTAATGCTTCCTTTAGAAGTGTTTTACTTCATGGTCTATATTTCTGTGGCTTGCTTTACATATTGGTTTTCCCTCTAATAATGTGGAAGGTTTATGGAGTATTTTTAGTTTCTCTAGTGGTTGCCTTGTAACTATACACAATATTCTTTTATGTCTTATTTATTGAATTATAATTTAAAAGATTTTCCCGTCATGAAAACCAAGGAGGTTAGTTTACTCTCCCTATCTCGCTTTCTCCCATATCTCATTTGAGTATATAACTATTTGCTCTTATGCCTTAAATAATATTCTTGTACACCTAGCATATAATTTACCAGTTTTTAATGTGTTGCTCCCCTCTTTAAGCGTGAGCATTTGGTGGTGTATATCCAGCTTGGACATCATGCTACATTCTTGCGATGAGAACTCATACACCCCTTTAGTTCTGGAGGACCATCCACAGCCCAGAA
>RJWT010036895.1:0-13172 GCA_004365215.1 Cuniculus paca | reverse complement strand
CTGGATAAAACAAGGGATGTCCAGCGAGATAGAATTTCAAATAAATGAGTAATTCTGAGTATAAGCAGGCCCCAAATACTGCACGGGATATACTTACACTATTTTTTTTTAAAGATTTGCTGTGTAGTCCAGGCTGGTCTTGAACTCAGTTTAGAGCCTTGAACTCGATATCTTCCTGCCTCAGCCTCCCAAGTGCTGGGTTACAGCCATGTACCACCATGCTCAGCAAGGATGCATACACTTTTAAAATGATATAGTTGTTTTGCATCTAAAATTTAAATGTAACTGGAGGCCCTGTCTTAATCTCCCAACCCTGGCAACCCTGTGCTCTTGGGTCCACTCGGGCGGCGGCTTCCCTGGGAATGGATGGTCCTGGAAGGCCCTGTGCACACGTGGTTGTTGGTGCTGGCCGTGGGACTCACCCACGCGATGGAGTTCACCTCCCAGAGGGGGCTCCAGAGCATGCCCGGGGTCACAGCGAGTCACCTGGCTGTGCCCGGCTCGGGAGAGGAACGGACACAGGCACTGCAAGGGTCAGCGTGGGGATGGCGACAGGACGCACGCTGCCTCCCCGGGCGTCTCCTGCCTCCTGCCCACCTCCAGCTTAGCGGTCACTGTGTCCTCACCCAGGTGCAGGGGCTGGGAACCTGGGGTCAGAGAGGCTGGGAGGGGATCAGACGCACTGTGACTTCTTACAAAGTAGGTGACAGAACCATGTGGTTCAGGGGCCTAACGCCCAGTGGTGCCGAAAATTCCCATGAAAACCTCCCTCCTGCTCCCTCCCAGTGGGTGCTCCCCTGGTCCCTGGAGGTGACCACTTGCATCATTCCAGGGTCTGCCAGACTTCCCTCATGCGAAAACAAACATGCAGTTCTAGGCAGATGTGCTGGTGCCACCTACCACCCCAGCACTCTGGAAGGCTGAGGCAGGAAGATCCCAAAGTCAAGCCCACCCTGGATAACTCAGGACCCTAATGAGTCCCTGTCTCAGAATCTAAGATGGGGTGGTGCTCGGTTCAACCTCCAGTAGTGCAAACACTAACCCACACCTCCTGACCCTCCCCACTCTCACACAACACAGCGTCCACCCAGGGCTGGGTGTGTTAACACGGTGTCAGGCTGTCACACGGACAGACACGCAGTTGTCGCCAGGCAGACGAGGGCTCTCAGACAGCAGCCGGGCCTGGGCACTGACTTTAGAGTAACCCGGCTAGAAATGGGCTCCTTTTGCTCACCGCTTCAGAGTACAGTACTGGAGACTGAACTCAGTGCCTTCCTGCTATTACACCCCCAGCCCTTCTAGCTGCTTTAAGACAGGGCCAAGATAAGTTTGCTAAATTGCCCAGGATGGGCTCGAACTTCTGATCTTCCTGCCTCAGCCTCCCAGGGTGCTGGGACTTCAGATGTGTACCACCACACTGGTTTTGTTTCACTTTGCTGTGGTGGCACCGGGGGCCTTGCATGTGGTAGGCAAGCACTCGGTCCCAGGTCACATCCCCAGCCCCAATAACCAGTGTATTTGGCCCAAGTTGGCAGATGCTGACCAGAGACCCGCCCATCTGTGCCCACTCTGGCTGTGAGGCTGTAAGGGAAATGAGCAGGAGTAGAACACAGCCCTGCTTGGAAGGGGGTTTCAGACTTTAATGTGAGCAAGCTCTCTTAAACTCGTGCCAAGCTAGTCACAGTGGCACACATCTGTGATCCCGGAACTTGGGAGGCTGAGGCAGGAGGATTGAAGTGAGTTCAAGGCCAGCCTGGAATACATAGTGAAACCCTGCTTCAAAAATGTCAAAATCAAACAAGCTTGTGCCACATGTGTGTCATCTCCTCCTCCTCCGTCACAGCCCTGGACTGTGAGCCTCCCAGGCACCAGGCCTGGCACCCAGGAAGCGCTCGAGAGCAGGCGCTGCCAGCTGGCTCTGGTCAGCACTCAGAAGGGCAGCTGGAGCCAGACGAGGGGCTGTGACCCTTCCCACTGGGGCAGAGTGGGGCCGCATGGAGGCTTCGGGATGGTATGTGGAGAGGCGTGGGACAGCCTGGGGCCCCCGTTCAGACAGGGAAGGGGCTGCAGCCGCAGGACCCCACGCTGCCCAGCAGGTGCATCTACACGGACAGGAGGATGGGAACTGTGCCCACTGCACGATGCCAGGCGGCCAGGCAGAGTCACTTCGATTCTGGGCCCCAGAATGCAGTTAACAGCTCCCTGTAGCCTTCAGGCCTCACTGCCCCCATGCCCACTTCTGAAGCGTCTGGGTCTCAGCACTGAAGCCCTGCCTTTCTGTTTCAGCAAATCCCAGTCCTTGACCAACAGCCTCAGCACATCAGACACCTCCCAGCATGGGACCCCGAGTGAGGATGAGGCCAAGGCCGAGACCATCCGCAACCTGAGGAAGTCCTTCGCCAGCCTGTTCTCCGACTAGCCCTACCCCAGCCGAGCATAAGAGGCCACCGGCACACGTGACCGTCCTGCCTCAGCCTCCTCCTGAGCCTCGTACTTTCCAAATGCCTTTACCCAGGAGCTGGCCTCTACTGTGTCCCGTCCTCGGCTGTGACATCCCACCACCATCTGAGCCAGACAGTGACATCCTCCACCTGAGAGCCACGGTGCCACTCGCCCACCCTCACATCTGCCCCTGCCACTGCGACCCCTTCTGTGCGGCCATGCTCCTCCCAGCAAGTGCCGCCGCTTAGCCAGCCTCAGCAGCTCGGAGGGGTCGCTCTGAACCTTGTCCTCGAATGGGAGAGGGAGGCCAGCCAGCAGGCGACCGCCCCAGCCATGCAGCATGCCGCAGCCCACAGCGGGGTCTTCAGATCAGCAGGAAGGCAGACCCCGTGGCACACAGGGGCCTCTGAGAACCTCAGGACAGGGATGCGGTCGTTACACCACCCACCCCAGAGCGACCCCCTAACCAGATGCCAGGAACAGACTGCAGGTCGTCAGATCCAGCAGCTCCCAAGTGGAGCTCAGCGGGGCCTCTCTAATCTCCTGCGGGCTCTGCTTCCCATTCCAGCCGGAGCCAGGCTCAGGACCGGAAGGCGCAGGGACAGGTGTGGGTGTGACTTAGCTTTCAGAGGTCCCATGTCAGGCAGTTCCTGTGCCCCTGGAGATGCAGCATTAGACCCGCACCACGAGCTCCTGGAGGAGGAGATCAGCCACAGGTCACCACCCCACGACCTGGGTGAGCAGGTCAGCTGCAGGCCCGGGGCTCATCCAACTCCTTTCCCAGTGCTCCCAGCCCATCCAGGAAGCCTCCCGCAATCAGGGGTGTCCCAGGCCACCAACACCTGGTGCTAGAAAACGCTGCGGATGCCAGAAGCAGCCGCCTGGTCCCAACAGGGGCCAGAACCTTGTAACCACCGCATTCTCCTGACAGCCAGCTCGGCAACACCAGATCTGTCACCCCTCACTGCTCTGGGGATGGCGAGAGGGCCACTGTGTGGTGTCCAGGTCAGGGGCAGCTTCTAGTTGTGCCCAATGGCATAATCTGCTTGTGACCAGCTAAGACCCAAGCTAGGTCCAGGGCATACAACCGGTCGCCACCTTTTCGGTCCGCCCAGTCCCGACTGGAGGGCAAGCCAGGCCCAAGGCCCTCCCCGCATGGTCACCTTGAGCCAGACCTCAGGAGACCCTACCTCCGAGCTGGCTTCCACTAGGCTGCTGGCGAGGGACGGGCTCAGGCTCTTGGCGCTTCCTGTGCTCTTCCTCCCGTCTGCACTGCTTCAGACTCTGGTTCTGGACCCCATAGCAGCAGTGGCGTATGGAAGATGGACAGGTCCGTCTGCCAATGACTGCCGGGAGCCCTGCTGTGGCAGCCGGGTCTCAGTGGCACCTCTCTCCCTGGCTCAGCCTCTGCACCACAGCGGGTCGGGGCCAGCCAGGCACAGCCCCGGGTCCCCGACAGTCGGGGGGACCTGTACGTTGGCGGAGCAGAACTGACGGCTCATAAACAGTGGACACATGGCCTGAATGTTCCACCCTCCTGTACTTCGTCTTTTGTCCCTAGAAAGATCGAGGCACACACAGATCTTCCCCACTACCCCAACTTCAGGAGCAAAGGCTCCTTTCAAACCTGCAGCCTCTCACAGATGGCTCCACATACGTGTTGCAACACCAGCTTGCCCAGCACACCCAAGTCACCCTGCATGGGACTGAGTGCACAGTCTCGTGGAGGCCACAGGTCCCCAAACGGACTGCTCCGCCCAGAGACAAGCCGTCCTCCTCCAGAACTGTAACCTTTAACGGCTGGGACGTTTGGACACAGGAAAGGGCAAAGTAGAAGGGGGAGGGGAGTCACTGTATATAGCTTCTGAAAGGTTGTATCTGTTGCTTTTCACTTTGTTTTCCAACTTTGGCCCAAAGAAAGGCCAGCATTTCCCTCCGTGCCAACTCGGTGCAGCTGACAGACCACAAAGCTCCACTGAGCCCACGCACAACACACAGGGACTCACAGTGACCTGGGGCGCAGTGCCCCAGCTGGCAGAAATCTCCTTCCGAGCTTCCTCCCGACAACACGATGGACTGCACTGGGCCTGCTCAAACCACTCACTTTCCGGGGACACGGGTGCGCGTGTCCTTCATCCCCAGCCGTCCCCACCTCGCGCTCAGGCCCTGCTGACGACAGTGAGTCCCATGCTCCCCAAACTTTGAGGTGACGGGGGCTGCACACGCGTGACAACACAGCGGACCCCTACAGAGCTGACCACACCGGCTTCTGGACAACTGGCTACGGCCGTGCAGCCGGCCCCACATGCCACACTGCGCTCGGCTGGCACTGGTCCCCCAGAATGCTCTGAAATTAGCACAAGGCAAACGGCATGACGATGGGAGAAAAGGGCCATGTTTCTAAGCGTACTGAGGTGAAACAGAATCAAACCAACAAGATGAGTAACGTGAGGAACAGAGTAGAGAGGCTGAAAACCCACTGGCAGTTTCTTACTCCCGGCAAGACCTCCTGCACACTACAGCAAAGGAAGGGGAGCAGAGGAGGCCAGGCAATGCCGGGGAGCACGCACCAGGAGGGTCACCACAGCCAGCAAGCCAGCCGAGGCTGTGGGCCCCGTCCACAGCTACCTCCAAGCTTGCACGGTGAAGGCCAGGTCCAAGAACAGCAGGTGGCCGTCCACTGCGCCCTAGAATACACACGGTAGGGTCCCCAAGAGCCCCAGCTCCAGCTCCAGGGCACTCGGGGGCCTTCTGACGCGTCTGCCTGCACTGTGAGCTGCTGCCTCTCCAGCGTGGCTCAGTGAGTACATTCAGAATTCATGCAAGGCTGCGGGCTTGTCCCGGGCTAAGCTGGTTCAATCAGACTGCGGGTCCAAGTGGTAACCTCAGTGTCCCACAGGACGGCCATCTGCCCAGGCGCCCTGACCCCAGGCCCAGAGGGCAGGCCGCCTGGTCACTCACTAGCTCGATGAGTGTCCTAGACCCTAAGTGGTCTCAGAGCAAAGGCTTCCGGGTAACGTGGACAGCAGCACCCTAGCTGGATTCGAGGCAAACCAAAACGCTAGGCCACAAGCGAGCTGGACGGCTCCATGTGTCAAGCGCAGTGTACAGGACACAGAGGCTCCGGGTGTTTCCAGAATGTGACAGGGACACTGCATATGCAGTTCCCGATGGGTAGGCCAAGAGGAAGATGAGTGCTGGACGCAGTCTCGAGAGTCCGGAGGTGCTCCTTAGGGACACCACTCCAAAACCAAACACCGCTTCTACAGTAATGTTTTTAATCCTTTCGGATCCCGACGGCCGTGCAGTATCTTGACACAGTTCATCCTCCTCCCTGCTCCCCCAGCTCCCTCACACCTGTCCCCCGTGGTCAGCAGGCTCTGCAGCAGGAGCCATTCACACTTCCCTGCCTGTCGCGTACGAACAGCAGAAGCCAGTGCCATCATCTGCCACGGTCTGGGAGACTGATGCAGCACAGTCCTGCAACTTACTGGCCCTCAGTGGTGACCACCCCGAGTGGTGCCAATGCCACAGCACAGTGTCTGGCTGGGCAGCGATGCCCAGGGTGAGGGGCGGGCAGGCTCGGGAGCCGGGCAGGGGCCAGGGAGCAAAGGCACAAGGTCCAGCTCTGAGAACTAGAAAGGACCAAGCAGAGTCAGAACAGGCTTCAAGTTTTCACCCAGGAAACCAGACTGACCAAAGCAGGAGAGACCAGCACGCCCGCCTGGGTCACCAGCCGCGCCGAGTGGGGCTTTGCGTGTGGGGTGGGGGTGGGGAGCAAGGTCCTGTTAATGAGAAGAACACGAGCATTCAAGGGCCCAGGAGGCCGGGGATGAGGCCCACAGCGCAGAGCTGCGCCTTTCCGACTGCTTACCGGGCCTCGGCCTCGCTGCTGTCAGCACACAGAGGCAAGGTGAGGGGACCACGCTCCACTCACCAGACGCCAGCAACGCACAGGGCCGTGGCTCAGCCCCGTGACGGGAAGGTCGGATTTTATGACTGCTAACCGTAAATTCCGCAACCAGAAGGCACACCTGGAGAACTGTTTTAGGAAGATGGAAGGAATTAGAGAAGGGTGCCCACTTAGTGTTAGGGCACATCAGGATGTCCTGAAGATGCATGACGTCTGCTAGGCCAGAGGCAACGAAGCAGCGCCCATACCCAGACGCCAGCACCAGCAGCCTCAGAAGCGCCCAGAAGCAGCTGCATCCTGCACACGCACAGGCCTGGTGCTTCTGGTTGTCAGGCGTGCATCTTGCCCACAGTTCAAGATCACACAGGCATCAGAGGGTTGGTGCGCCCTGGACCGCCCGCTCCAGGGCAGCCTCCCAGCCCAGCCCAGCCCAGCCCAAGCCCTGCAGCCTGCAGCAGGCGCCTGCTTGGAAAAGGCAGAGACTATGGAGCAGCACAGAAGATGTGTCTGTCAGCCGCCTGCCCCTCGCCTGTACACACTGCAGCCTCCCGTCACACTGACTGACTGCTCTTCACTGTGATGGAAAAGACTCAACGTGTAGCAAAATCTACAATCACTTGCATATACAACTCAAAATATTCCTGCAGCACAACACATTCCAAGCTGTTTAATTATATGCAAAACATTTTTACAAGCAAGACGACGCTGGCAATACTCCCAAGTATTTCCTGCAGATGCAAGTAGGGCTCACGCCTGTGCTGACTCAGATTTTCATTCGTCAGGGTAGCACGTTTCTATTGTAGTTTGTACGATGTCAATTTGTGTTTGGCCTTTTCTTATCAAAAAATAAACCTTGAATTTTGTGTTTTGTCTGAAAAACAGCGAGGTGTTCCAGCAAGGGAAGGCTGCCTTGGAGGAGCACGCACCGCACCACACCGCACCCGCACCTGAAGCAGAACTGCGCTGTTACCAGGCCCTCTGCTCAGGCTGAAGCAGGACACTGAGTGTGTGAAACGGTGCAGCCCAGGTCCAGCACCACCACGTGGGAGGAGGGGCCGCCTGAGGCCAAGCAGGCCTGCTCTGCTTCTACTGCTTTTACAGATCTCACTTGCATTTCATTTAGAGACAACCACTAAAACAACAGCCCATGACCCCTGTAATACTAATCTGCCTATGTTCACAAGGTTCTCTGATCATTTTAATTTAAGCGTCAGGTAAATCTCAGAATGTCCCGAATACTCGTGAGATGTCTTTCTGGAACAGAAGTCACGCATGCGCCATGTAAGTGACGCTCTGTGTTTAATGTTGTGCAGGACATTACAACAGGCTCCATTCCAGAGGGGAATCCAGGCAGGGAAAGCTGCAGGCGACACCCCCAGGCCACCATCCAGGGGGCCCACCCTCTCGAAGGCTCTGGGAGCACAGCTTTCCCTGTCACCACAGGAAGCCCTGGGGTGGCTCCAAGGACTGCACCCTGGTCGCCTCCAGAGTGAGGCTGCACCCGTCACATGAATGACATCCGGCTGTCGGAGGACCGGCCCCGGCCAGGTCTCAAGGGGAACCGGTCGCCCGGGCCGCCTCGCCCTGGCAGCATGGGGCTGGATCCCGGGAAGGGGCCGATGGGGTCGAAACGGGGTCTGAGTGGAGGGAACTGGCCGGGAGTCTCCCCAGGCCCCGGGATGAGAGAATTGATTGGGTCCCCGATGTAGGGAAGGGTTGGCCGCTCGTCGTACTCGCCCCCGATGATTCCTGGAGGGAGGAGTGAGCTGGGGGGGAAGGGGCTGGGGTGCAAGGGGCTGGGGTAGAACGGGATGGGGTGGGGGGACGAGGGCAGGAACATCGCGTGTCGCCCCCTCTGCGCCTCCCTCCTCTGCTTGTGCCGCTTCTTGTACAGCTGTGGGGAAAGAAGAGGACAGCAAGTGGCCTGGGTGCTCTCCAGGGTCTAACCTGCTTCGCCACACAATCTACCACCCTTTCCCACACTGTCCAGCAGATGAACACAGCAGCGTACAGAAAGAAGAGAGCTGCACACACGGGGCCGGGGGCATCTCTCTCCTTTTGGGTGGCACTGGGAATCACTGAGCTACATCCCCAGGGCCTTGCTAGGTTTCCCAGGTAGGACTTGAACTTGCAACTCTCCTGCCTCAGCCTCCCAGAGTGCTGAGATTACAGGTGCACACCACTGTAACCACCCCACTGCAACTGTGCTGAAACAATGAATCCAGAGCAGGGTAACCAGTGGCACGGACTCGTGACTCCAGGCCGCACACCCAAGCTGGCCTGCAACCACAACCTGGCCTTTCTGAAGGTGGAAAGTAAACATTCAGGTGCTGGAAGGGAGGTGGACATTTAAACTCATTTCCGCTTGTCAGGTCCCAGCTGATCCCAACTTAAAACGAAAAACAGGTGCCTAGTTTAGAAGATGGGATGTATTCTAAGGGATGGTACAGTACACCTGGTACACAGTACAGACTTTTAACTAGATTGTATTTTTCCCTACTCCATCCCAAGGCATTTTCTCAGTCCTGCTGGTATCGCTCACAGTAGTTACCTAAAAATAAAATGATCGTTTTCAAACTATTACCATTTTACCTGACAGCTGAAGACTACTCCAGTACAAAGACAATTCAAATGTCTTCGCCAAAAAATAAAAATATTTTATATTAACATGAAAAGCAATCATATTAAGACTTCTTCCCTATGTAATTACAGGAAAATAAAGATTAAAGCAAAAGATGAAACTACTTTCAGTAATGAAATTTAGCAAAGCATTTAATGCAAATGAATGTCACTACACCATAATAAAAATAAAGTATGTCCTACTATTAATTCAGCAATTTCTGTGTTGTGGACATTATTAGCCTTCCTATTTAAAAAATACTTACTTCTGAGCCAGGGACTTAGCTCAGTGGCGCAGCACCTGCCTGGCAAGCGTGAGGTTGTGAGTTCAATTCCTGGTACCCACTCCCCAAAAGAATAAAATTAAAAAAAAAAAATACCTACTTCTTTCCAATCTGTGTCTCGAACTCTGACAGAACCATCTACAAAGGAAAACAAAAAATACAGAGTTAAACACATTTCCTTCAGCCAGCACTGAGTGGTGGGCTTGTCCTGTCCTGCACAGATGGACACTGACCAGTCCAGCGCAAGGAGTCTGGCACCCGCAGAGCACGCCCTGCCATGCACCCCATGAGCCTTGCCGGAAGCCTTCCCTGGTGGCTCAGTGCAGGTCGCACAGTGGGTGTCCCCTGCCCTGCACTAATGGCCCCACAACTCTCATTCTCCCCAGACCTGCTCCTGCCACACCCGATGGTGCCCATGGCTGCTCCTGACCCCAAAGCTCGGGCTCACTCAGGTTGTGCTCTGGATCTAGGGTAGAGCGCCCCTCCCGGCACGCGCAGAGCGAGCCAGCCAGCAGGAGGAGGGCTGGGATCGGGTTTGCTGCGTGTACTTATTTACTTGGAAGATGAGAAACGCTCAAAGAAGTCCACTTTGGTCTAAAGGAGAGTTCAGATGTGAGGCGGGGACACTGCCTTCAGGCACTGCACTGCCACAGTGGGCACCGAGCTGGGCCGGTGCTCCAGCCTCGCACCGCTGCACCCACAGACACACTCAGGGACTGTAACGCACCCTGAGCCACAGGCAGAAAGGACAGGGCCTGGCCACCCTTAAGCCCGAGCTGGGGTGCACAGACCCGAGAAGACGGGTTCCTTCTGTATTTACAGCACAGCCTGCTCTTTGTCCGTTGTTCCATATACATTGGTCATTGTGTCTTTTTGACTAAATTTTTTTTTTGGGTACTGGGAATCGAACTCAGGACCTTGCACTTACGTCACTGGACTATATCTCCAGGCCTCTGACTAAAATTTTTAAAAACATTTTCAAATGGCATTTGCTGCCAACTGTGACCAAACAGCACGTTAACCTTTGGATAAAGCAGAATGAAGGCCTTGGAAATTGATGAGGTGGAAAAGGAAACGAAGTCATTCACACTTCTTACATTTTTAAGTTTGAAAAAAAAAACACCCCAACGGCCCCACATGAGATCCTATTTTTAAAAAAAGGAGACGGGGCGTGGATCTGCCCGCTGGACGTCTTCAGCAGCTCGGGCGGGGGATGTCGCCAGCGCGTGGTCATTCGCACCTGCTCATGAGCTGCGCCATCAATCGCTTTAGCTGCAATGCAGTATACACCTGCACACCCGACTGGACGGGAGTCTATTCCTGGTTTATAAATGGATATTATTTACCAAAGAGACACTGGCTTTTCTGGGTGTTTTGCTTTTTTATGAAACAACTCATGCACTTCAGGACCCAGCCCAGGGCAGAACGACAGGCTGAGAAGCACAGGTGGGCATCAGACAGGATGCAACAGCAGCACCAGGGCCGTCAACACTGCCCACACTGTGATCAATCACCGGAGCTACGGCCTGGGAGCACCGTCCATTCCATAGCAGGCTCCTGTGGGGACTCAGAATACAGCTCAGCTCCAAGTCGGCGGCCTGAGCCACAGACCACCCTATCCTGAAACAGCACACTTAGCTGCAGAGGACACAGAAATGAGAGCACTGGGGACACAGGCCAGGCAGAATCTCTTCTAAGGCCATGCCTTACCTCACAACTCTAAAACGAAAACCCCCAGAAGCTGGACTCCAGTAGGAAAGCCCTTTCCTGTTACCACATCATAAAATCACCTCGAAAGTCCCGCAGATACAAGCACCTCCACAGCAGGGGGTCGTTCGATGCAATGAGGAGGTCACGACAGACCGCAGACAGGGATAGGACGGAGCGCACGTCCAGCAGCCGGAAGATCCGCAGCTTCAGCTCCAAGGGAAGGACAGCCAGGCCGAACACATCAGGGAGGTTCAGGGCTGACGAGAGAAAGAGGCGACAGGAGCTGCTGAGCAAGGGCGTGTGGGTTCCCCGGTCAGCCAGCACTGCCACTGTCCCTTGCGGAAGAAGTGACAAGTCACATGGTCCCCACTGCCCAAGTAAGCATCATCACTAGCCAAAGTCTCTTCAATCACCATTAACTCTCACAGTGTTATTTGTAGCACATAATTCCTAACACAGATGACTGGCAATTCTAAATACTTACCAAGCTACCACAACGCAGCACTGTTCCCCTATTCAACTACACAGAGTGGATAATCCTGGCTCCAAATCCTGCCACTCATCAGCTGTGTGCATCGGGACAGGTTATTAAAACTGTGCCTCACTCAATTTCCTCATCTGCAGAGTGTGTCAATGACACACCACCTACTTCGTGTACACTGTGAGAACTGAACAGTTTACTACACAGTACAGAGGGCTCAAGACAATGCCTGGCAATCACAGTGCTCAGGACAGCAATCCTCATCACTCCACACGAAAGAGGCTGAGGAAAAGGAAGATGGAAATTCAGAGGCAAAGCCAAAACAGGAAATGAAAGCAGACCCTATCTCACTTTCACATGGAAATTATTTTTGCATTATGGACTGAGTATCTCTTGTCCAAAATACTTGTGATTAGAGTATGCCAGACTTCAGAGTTTTCCCAATTCGGGAATATTTCCATAGATTTTACTGGCTGAACATTCCTAACCCAAAGGTCTAAAATCTGAAACTTCTTCAGTGTCTTGTTGGTGATGAAAAAGTTTTCAATTCTGGAGCCCTGTGGATTTCAGGTTTTCAGATCAGGACGCTCCACCTGTGCCAGTGCCTTGGAGACTCTGTGACACTGCTGCCTGCCAGGAGACAACCAAATCCAACAGGTATGTGTGAGGCTTTTCAACCCACATTATTCTGACTCTCACACAGGAAAGTGAAAACTACGGTAATCTCAGCCGTGGCACCAGGCAACCTGAAGCCAAGAATGTCTGCTCCAGTAACAGTGTAGGTCACAGCTGTCTATTTGGCTCTGCAGCCCCTGCTACCTAGAGCACTGTGGTCGACTGCACTGGGTTCCCGGCATCTCTTATCTGGTACTGCACCGCCTCATCCCCTGGTCAGGGCAGGCCACCACAGACCCCAACAAACAGCTGAGCAGCTGGGCCTCTTTTCCCCTCCCGTAGGAAGCGTGCACCCCAGATAAGCGCACCGTAAGCCAAAGCAAGCACACACTGCATGCACAGCAGTGAGCACCAAATCATTAAGATTTTAAGAGACTTTTACTGAAACATAGATCAGCGAAAGTTAATACGAGCATCTTGAGTGAATCATAAACCCCTCTGAATTACAAGTTCATCTATAAAACACATATAATAAACATCTACTTCAAAGTAAGTCACATTAAAAATTCATTAGGTATACAAAACATCCAATAAAACGCCAGACACTGAGGTCCTAATAAACGTAGGTTTAAAATATGTAGACCCTATTTATAAGCTACACACTGCTTGTGTGTTTACGGAGCATCTGTTACGGGCCAGACCTACGCTAGACTGTGATGACGGAAGTAAGACAGGTTCCCTACCTTTGGTCTGCAGCCTTACATGGGAAGAACTCACACGCACAGCAGTCAAGACACACACACAATGCTGTGGGTAACGCTGCAGGGAGTCACGCCGAAGCGTCATCTTAAGGGAGCAGAACCTCGGTCAGGGTGGGAGCGAGCTCAGCGTCACAGTCACCATGCATCCCAGTGCGTGACTCCTGGTTTGGGTGTTCAACCCGAGACAGTCGTCCCTCCCCTCACCTTGCCGAGTGAAAGCCAGGAGCGGGTACACCAGCTGGTCTTTGAAGAGTCGGGAGAGCTTCTGAAGACCTTTGTACACTTCGGCCGCATTTTCCCCTGGATTATTTTTTAAAAATTAAAAATCAAAACACAAAATCAAGCAG
>RJWT010036894.1:0-13166 GCA_004365215.1 Cuniculus paca | reverse complement strand
GGATGTCAATTGCCGTGTCATTTCACAGGGGGAAAATAACAGATCCACCTCCTTGGGGTTACTCTAACAATCAGACAAGATCATGCCTGTAATAAAGAAGTAGCTTAGAACATTAAGGGCCTAATCATTTTTTCCTGCGGAAGATAAATTCTATTTGGAAATTATATGCATACGAATATGAACATAAATTATCTTTGAAGCAGGAAACAGCCTAAGCTGATTGTCCCACAGTATAGGTATGCATTTTTCTAAGATCACTCCTTTCCCATAATCAGCCAGTCCTGGGCAAAATCGTGGCTACTCCAGGAAGCCTCTTGGGCTTTTGTGTCCCAATGGCTTTTGTTTTCTCTTTTGATGCTTTCTTGTTAGTCTTTTTTTAAAACCACCAACTCCATCTTGACTCTGCACTGGTTGAAGTCTTGAGATCAGAGATATTTTCCTGCTACTTTGGATTCATTTACAAGAGGAAGCCTGTCTGGTTTCATCTCAGAGCATCTATTCATCTTGTTATTTAGCACTGGCTCAGAGACCCAAAGATGGAGAGTTTTGATAATTAAGTAATTTAAACAGAACACCAAAGAAACCTCAATGGAGTTTAGTATAATGTGTGATACAAGGAAATGAGCTAAGCTAGGTTTTGACTATTTAATGAGCTTTCTGAAAGTAATTACTTGAAACTTGGGTCCATTCAACTAATATTTTTTCTTCTGTTTTGTCATTTTCACAAGCGCTTTACTGAGAAATGCAAATAGTATCTGAATGAATGCATCCTTTGCTTTGGTCAAATGTCAGGTTTTTTATGGTGAGAGTAGGGAATTTGAAGATATTGAAACTGTTTTCATTAGATACACCAATAATTGCATAAAACTCCTTTTCAACCAAAATGGATTTTCTGACATTTTTAGCTTGAAGTTCAGAGCCACATTTAGGCTTTGGCTTGATTAACCACAAGGGATCACATTCCAATGCAAGTAGCAATAGGTACTAGTGAAGGGTCCCCTCCTACAAAAATCTGGCTAAGAAAATTATTCCTGAGATTAAAAGCTTAAAAATACAATTAGTTGCAATTCTTCATTGCTCTTTCTTTTCTAAGCCACTGGAATAGTAATTTCTGAGTGTCTCACGTTTCTTCCTCTGAAATCCATTAACTCAGTGTCTTTCTTTCTCCTAAAGCTGATGACCAAACACCCAGGCAAACGTCTGGGCTGTGGACCAGAAGGTGAACGCGACATCAAAGAGCATGCATTTTTCCGGTATATTGATTGGGAAAAACTTGAACGCAAAGAGATCCAGCCTCCATATAAACCAAAAGCTGTAAGTAAATGGTTCTCTCTGGCTGTTGGGGCCTCACACACAACACGTTCTTTCTCCTGTCCACTGTGCTCTGAATGCTCTCTGGGAAGTAGACGTCAGTGCATCTGCTTGAATAGATGTAGCCATTCACATTTATGTGTTGGAAGTTACTGGATGCAAACATGGAGATTTCCATTCACACAGCCTGGCCTGTTTAATAAAGGGAAAGAAAATCGCTATTGAGTTTTTGTTATAGCAATTCAATTACTGTGAACTGTCTCAGCTGACAACTTTTGGGGAGGGTTCTTTAGAGAGCAGAGTTCAGATCCTTTTGGGGGCTGTGATAAAGAATCTAATTCTGCGTTCCTTTCCTTGGTTCAACTGTGTCATTTTTTCTTCATCCTGACATTGAAAAGGTCATGTTGTTTATCTCAACAGTATTTAAATTTAATTCTGAAACATAACACTACTATGTCTGAGTCAGTAAATAATTCACCCAGCAGCTTCTACCCAAGGAGAAAGAGAATGAAACAGAAACTGGCATGGCCCTGAACCACAGCCCCACTGGCAGCTTGGGGTGTAGACATAGCTTTGTGATAACTCATATAATTCAAGAATAATAGCTTCACTTTCCCCCATAGTCTTGCACCCAGGGGAGGGTTTTCTATCTCCAAAGACCCAGCAGGGAGAACTTGTCAATGTCAGAGAGGAGGAGTTTGCACCTGAATTAATCAGAGCTGTGATTCTGGCTGGGAGGATATTTCTTTGTTAAATTAAGTAGAGCACAGACCTGGTGACTTTATTATGGGTTGTGCAACCACCTACTGAGGCTGAAAAGTGAACATAAACATTGTCACTGAAACCTAAAGTTCTAAGATCGTGGTGTTGAGATGAAGAAGGCGATAATGCTAGTTATTTTGATACTATAATTGTTAATTTCATGAGCACTTATTATGTGCTAGGCACCATGTTTAGCCCTTCACATGCAACATCTAATTAAATCCTCACATGAGCCTAGGAAGGCAGGTGCTGTTACCCCTTGTTATGGAAGAGGAGACAGAGGCTAGAAAGGTTAAGTGCTCTGTCCAAGGCCATTCAGCCAGGGTATGGTGAAGGGAGGATCCAGATTCTGGACAATCTGTCCCACTCCCCAGGAGACTTACAGGAGTGCCCAGGGCCAAAGGGTACGTAGTTTAAGGACGTGTCACAGGTGGGTCTCGCATCTCCCCAGTGCTGCCCCTATGCCTCATTTCAGATGGTTAAATCATAGCTCTGCAGCATCCTGAATGAGCCCTTGAGAACTCCAGGTGTTGGGAAGCCAGGTCCGCTAGAACAGCCAGTTCCATTTTGTGGCCCTTCTAATTGTTGCAAACTTACAAATTAATACCTAGTCAGCTTCCCCAGAACTGTCACCAAACCTGTCTCTGTAGAGCATGCTTTAGACTTGTACAAATGCTGATTCATCCTCTTGCATCTTGTGCTGCCCAAACTGAGTCCTGCTCCTCTCCTCCTGCAAGCACATACCTTCTGATATCACTTCCGGGGACTTGTGGATCCGCAGGTCATCAACATCCATCTTCAAATACAGACACAGGACTGGGCACAACATTCCTAATCCTACCCTCAATAAATAAAGTGAGTCAACCTGTCAGTTATTCCAGAGCTGGAGAAATTGGACCATTCAGTTCTCTTCTGTGACCCATTGCTTCATTATTTGTACTACAGCAGTGATAATAGTTTCTACATCAGAGGATTCTTATGATGCACAAAGCATTCTGGGTGTTCCTGGTACGTTGTAGGGCAGTTGATTGTTACTGTTGTTAGTGGTGTCATGCAGTAATGAATGTCTTGGGTGTGGGGTCTTTCAGGGCTGAGTCTGTGTGGCATCCTGCCTGTGCTCTTTTAGGATAATGTCGGTGTGCATACTTGGAGTTGGGGAGGACTCTGCACATCCTGAGCAATATTGCCATTTTTACTGAACCATTTTGAAAAAAGATCAAAAAGTGAGCTGGAAGAAAAGCTGACTCTGTTCAGGACATTAGCCACTTGGAGGTGGGACTCCTAACCCATTTAGTTTTTGCAGGCTCCTTATGAGTTGTCAAAATGTAGATGTTCTCCTTTCCTTACTTGACCAGTGAAAAGGTATAAATGCTTCCAATCCCACCAGCACTGAACCTCCAGGGCTCATTCTGGGGTTGCAGATCAGTGGTTTTCAAAGTGTGTTCCCTGAGCCAGCAGTATCAACATGATATGAAATAAACACTAGAAATGCATTTCTAGGCCCCTATTGTAGACCCCCTGGACCAGAAATTCTGGGGTGGAGCCTAACGTTCTATATTGAGCAAGGCCTCTTTCCAGTCTGGGAATGAGAACTAGCCTCTGGTGACATCTGGGCCTGGGGCATTGACTCAGATGCCTAGAGGGTCCCTGAGGGTACTGGGAAAGAAGAACCTTTTTCTGTGAGCTAGAAGAGGGAGTGAAAGTGACAGAGGTAACCTGGGGAAGCTAAAGGCTCTGCTGTTGTTTGGCACAAACTGAGCCTGACTTCATCTTCATAGTTCATGAGAAACTGAAAATTAGGTTTTTAGGTAAACTCTCCCTATTTCTTGCTGTGTCCGCCAGAATGTTTAAAAATTAAACATAAAACATAGTACAGGGCAAATAAAACACATCCATGACCTATATGTGGCCTGTGGACTGTTTGTCATCTCTGGATTGCTGATGATTCCAACCAGGATGGCATTTAGCCAGTTCCCGTTAGTGCTGGTTATTGACAACCGAAGTCCATTCTGACTGGGCAACTATGTGAATGTTCCTGCTGAGGGATAATGAGTGTAAGAGGACTGGCTCATAGGTGCTCCAGAAAAGATAGATCTAGATATTGTTGATAAAATAAAACTGATTTCAGTAAATACCAACTGTTCTGCATTTACTACTACTTCCAAATGACCAGTGTTCTGACATCCCACTTTTGGGTTTAACAATGACTTTCAAAATACTGCAACTAAACTGGGCTATATACTTAAAAATGTTCTACAACCAGTTCTAAGAGGAAGCAGACTGAACCCTTAATGTCTCTGGACTAAAGTGTAGTTACCCCTGGATATCTGTGATGGATTGGTTTCAAGATCTCTTGCAGATACCAAAATCCATGGATGCTGAGATCCCTCATATAAAATGCATAATATCTACCTATAACCTATACACATCTTCCTGCATACTCTAAATCATCTCTAGAGCACTTATAATGCCTGATAAATGTAAATGCTATGTAAATAGTTGTTATACTGTATTGCTTAGGGAATAATGACAAGAACAAATTCTGTACAAGTTCAGGGGAGACACAGTTTTTTAAAAATCATTTTCATTCACAGTTGGAAGAATCTGTGGATGTGGAACCTGGGAATACAGAGGATTGATTGTAATAATAATAGATAATACCACTTACCCACTGGGTTCAACCTGCTTATATGTTTTATGTTGTAGATACAGGCCTTAGAGCCCCCGCTCCCATCGCAGGGTCTTATATTTCCCCTTCCCCACCCCTTCTTATCTGCCACTTCTGAAAGGCCTGGGTTGAGTGTGTGTGAAGTTCTGTGTGCTTGTGGCACATTAAGAGGCATGCATGTATCTGTCAGTGCACCTGATTCATGCATGCTATTAAGTCAAGAAAACACGGGGCAATAACAGGATTACATTCCAATCTCAGTGAAGGTTCTATTATTGGAGGTTCATTAAAATCACTTTAAATGTGTTTTTTTAAAGTTGTTCCAGTGCCATCTCTCATTGTGGCAAGGAGCTGTTTGCAGAGCATTGTTTAAAACTGTACTGAAAGACATTAGGTATGGTGCATTGTTGTAAGGTACCAAGTAATTTTTATTTAATGTGCATTTTGTTTTGTCAGTCTTTTACTAAAAACCCCCTGATGGCTTTCTTGTATCCCAAGGTAATAGCCACTGCTCCTTAGCATAAGTGGCTTTTGAGTCTTTCCAAGGCCTGACCTCTGTCCTCCTAAGAGCTAAAATTCATGGGCTTCCTTGGTTGCTTGCATGTGCAGCCTTCTGTTCTCTTGCTAGCTTTGCCATGCAGAATCATCCACCTGGGATGCCCAGAGCCTTTCCCATGCTCCTGCCTTCTCATTTAATGAGGGGGATTTGCTCCCTCTCATTAAATAGGTAGAATGTCACCCCTAAGGGTGATCCTCCTGATTCCTAAGTGGGAATTTACTACCATCCTATCGTCAAACTCATCACATGCTGTTGCAGTTGCGCCTTCCATGGAACATCTGTCTTTTCAACTAGACTACAAGACTGTGACTTCTTCAGTGTCAAATTCCAGTGCTTTGTGTAAGGTCGAGCACATCAGAGATACTCAAGAATTTTTATCACACGAATGAATAAATAAATGAATGGCCATAAAATAGATGCTGTAATACATGGATATATATTAGTGTGCAGGGTGTTTTCCGTATGTACAGCAGGATGTCTGAAATAAATTGGTTGTTGTGTGAGTTACTACCCTATTTATAAAGGGCTATAATTTGGTTGCTGACTTTGCAGACTGTCACAGCATCCTGTGTTTTTGCAGTGTGTTCTGGGACAGCATGCCAGTGAGGGACTTGAGGAGGCAGTGCATGGAGTTGTTGGACTCAGGTGGAGAGGGCTGCAGATTCCTGCCATCTGTTCTTGCACAGGCCGGTCTGACACTGCAGCTGCCATGATTCAGCCTAGCAGGATTTCTTAAACTTGAACATGCATACGGAGCCATTTGGTTAAAATGTAGATTTTGATTCATCTGGTCTGGGGTGAGCTTGAGATTTTGCATTTCTCATAAGCTTTCCCAGTGATAGGAGGCTGCTGGAGCATTTGTTATACTTTGTGTGGCAGGGAATGGGGAAGGTACTATAGGGTGTAGCCAGCTATGAATTGAATGGCAGATCCTGTTGCTGAAGATGGTAGCGCATGCGGTACACAGATCTAATATAGCATAGTGAATGGAAGTAAACAGTAAGGTACGAAATGTTCTGGTGAACACAGCACACCACTGTGGATTGATGTGTAGAGGGAGGGAGGTGGAAGCTCGTGTGTCATCACCTCAAGTGCATGGTACAGGTGAAGGTGTACAAGAAGCATGTGTTGCTTTTGTCTTCCACTGGGGGCATTGTCAGGGGCTGAGTCACTCTTGAAGCAGATGATGAGGTAAAAAAAAAAATCCTTTTCCTTGTGGAGCTTATCTTCTAGGGTACACAGGCAAACAATAAACACAGAAGCAAGTGAAATTTGCAATGTGTTAGAAGTTGATAAGCATTATGGAAGAAACAAAAGCAGGGATAGAGTTTGGGAGAGCCAGAATGGAACAAGGACAGTTTTAAATAAAGTGGGTAGAAAGCTTCCCTGAGAAAGTGACAATCGAGCAAATATGGGAAGAAGGTGAAGTGGGGAAGAAGTGATGTGGGAGGATAGGGTGGAGATGGTTCAAGGAGGTAGTGATAACAGGTGCAAAAGCCCTGAGGCAGGAGCTTGCCTAGCAGGTTCAAGGAAGAACAAAAAATCCAGGTGACTGAGTTGAGTGGTTAAGGGAGAGAGTTAGAGGAATGAGACCACAGAGGCCATGGGAAGGGTAAATTGTGCAAAGCATTGTAGTATCTTTGGCTTTTACTCCAACTCTTGAGTGGACAAATGGCAGTGTGATCTTTTTAAGATCCATAGTGACAGCTCAAGGTGTCAGGGTGAAGCAAAGGAGGCCAGTTATGATCAACACATGCTTCTCATAATAATGTAGGCCCACTATGGTGGGAACTTGGCCTGGTTGGAACAATTTGAGAACACCAGGTTGTGCTCATTTTGGCACCCCCTCTAATCCCTCTCAGGCCCTGGCATCTCATAGGTCCTTAGTAGTTGTTCCTGGAGGTATGAAGGAATAGGTGACCTCTAATCCCTTCAAACCTCATAATTGCTCAAGTATAAGGCCAGAGAGTCTAGAGTTTGATCCTCACAAGAGATAGATAAATGAATAAAATGAGCTGTCAGGAAGCTTCTGGGGTTTGGAGTGCTGATGTGTGGGCCACAGAGCAGACCTCAGTTATGCCATGGCTTGTACGTCCTCCTTTCAATGTGAAGATGATGGCAGTCAAGGAGGCTTCTGGTGCTGCAGGCTGTAACCGGGGAGTTCCCTCATGGCTAGGAGCTCCAACTCTGTATTCTCTGGTGCTGTAGTAGACAGAGGGTGCATTAAGACTGTGTCATATTTTATGTTTGCATTTTACATGTTTTATTGCAAAATTTGTAGTACATGGTGCTATAATGTCATAGTACAGGAAGTGCTGTTGTGGTTTGTTTAAACTGGAGGGCCTGGTTGAGATTTTGATGGCTTTCATTTATTATCATGAATTGGCTTAATGCAATCCTGTCACCCTCCCTCTGAGAGGCTCCTGGTAGGGTTCTAGTGTGATAGTGTCTTAACGTGGGCTTGCTGTGAAAGTGGCTGGGGCACATGTCTGGCTTCTCTAGCAAGGCAACCTTGGGATTAGCTTACCCAGCTAGCAATGCAAGAGCTACTAGAAGAGGGAAAAGAATGTAAGCGGGCCACAAGCACATCCTGGTTCACTGTAATTCGTGGAGCCCTAAGTGCTATAGTGTGTTTATAGAGCTCTACCCACTGGCAGATATGGCTCTATTGGTTTTCTAAAACATGATCAATCTGATAATCAGTCTGATCAATCTGATTGCCAGTTCTCTCACAAAAAGAGATATTTGCACACTTATTTCCCTGCCTCCTTGAGTTGTCTTATGAGCATTCACCAGACCCATGGAGACATGATCAGCTTGCTCCCTCCCTCCCTCTTTCCCTTCCAGCCTGTGTCAGGTCTCACACCTGTGTAATAGGCTGATTCCATTGATTTCTGCTCTTGTTACCTATTTTTATCTTTACATAAAGCCTCATAATTTTGAGGCATCTGCACATCAGGAAGGCCTGGAAGTCTTGCATGCCAAAAATATAAGGTCCCTTATCCCATTCAACTGTAGTATCATTTCCAAAATGACACATAGGTTATCTGATATTAGACTGTTGCCCATATCCTGTGAGGGTCTAAGTGCTAAACTGCTTCAGAAATGAATTCATATTCATAGGCCTGGGCTTCTCGGTAACTCTGTCATCCGAAAGTATTGTTTATGTAGCAGAGGTCAAAAGCTTCAAGTACTGTTTTAATGAGCTCCAATTCTGTTCATATGACATTCTCTTCCAAACCCAATTGCCCTTTCTACTGTATGAGTAAGTGTCTCTGTGTGTGTGTCTGAAGGTGTGTGTTTGATGTGCTGACATTTCTGATTTGAAGCCAGAAAATATAACCTTTGTGTGTTTGCTATTAAAACTCCAAATTCAAGGCTTAAGAAAGGGACCTAAGTTTTACTCAGTATGATTTATTTAAGCATTGAATTTAACTCCCCCAAAGTACCAAATACTTAAGAGAACAATACCTGTTTGAAAATGGTGATGTAAAATAATTCTCTTAAAACTTGTTCTATCCAAAAATATTGAAAAAAAATTATTGAGTTCTTATTCTGAGCCAGGCATGTTTTAAGTGTCTTCCAAGTATTACCTCATTTAATTCTCACAACAACTCTTTGATGTAAGTGTCCATGTCACCATATTACAGATGAGGGAATGGAGCTTGGAAAGATCTTAACCTTGACCATTTACTCAAGAACCAGGAGTTGAACCCTGGACGCAACACAGCCCCATATCCTCGGAAAGACTACGGGAAGACTACCTTCTTAGAGGCCCTGAGGTGTATGTTTGCATTAATAGGAGGGAACCATGGCAACTTAATGACACTTATTACATGAAAGACTGAGTATTCTTACATTTCAAATGACTTAAAATTTATTTTAAAACGTTGCAACAAACAAGTAGCATATTCACACCATTTGCAGTTCAACAGCAGGATTTGAAAAAAAATGCAAATTTCTCTTGTTCCTTAAGGCTTTGATTTTGAGGCTGACAAAGACAGCAGACTTTGACTAACCATTGGCAGGGTAACATCTGAGAGGAGGAGCTGGAGAGGGGCTCAGTAAAGAGATGTTCTCCCACTCGGTTCTGGGGGTTCTTTGGGGAACCTAAAATGTGGAATTTGCAGAGATTTTAATCAAAATTATTAGGCTACATTCATACTGATTAACAAGTAGTCTAGAGTCATATAGGGCCTGCAGACCATAAGCTGTCTGTCTGTTCATCTCTTTCTGTCTAGCCACACCTCCGCCAAGGAGAGCCTATTTAAACTGCAGATCAAACCAGGCTCCCTTTAGATGATTGGCATTGGCAGATTCCTGGGACAAGTGAAATCCCTAAATTATCTGCCAAATGCATGGCTTTGAGTTGTCCCCTGGAAGGGAACCAACTGTTTGAGTTGAAATGGCAGAAGAGACGGTCACATGCCAAGAAGGAGTTTGAAACTGTTAGGATATGTTTGGCAATAACTGCTGAAATATAATACAATAGAAATCAAAATTGAAAAATTTTCCTAGAAGTAGAATTCAGCTTCTTCATTCTGTAGATGAGAAAACAGAGACCCAGATATTTGCTTAAGTGTCCTACACAGGGAATGTAACATAATTAGGGTAAGAAAGCTAACCTTCCATTTAGTGAAGACTTTACTAATAACACTATTTACAACCATAACATTAAAGCAAGTCATCCATGTTCTATTAAATTATTTAATTCTAGTGTAGAGTAGGACTATATTTTAGTGCTTTCATTTCATTCTTAAAAGAATACCATAAGATAGGTGCTATTATTACCTACCATGACATGTAAAGGAACAGGCTCAGACAGCCCAAGTAACTTGCCCATGATCACACAGAGGGTAAGTCCTAGTGCCAACATGAGGTCCTTTTTCTTCACCCCAAGCCCACACTCTTCACCACTATAATATTTTTTTTCTCATCTACCATAAGTACTAGAACTTAGCTATGGAATTTAAACTCCTCTCACTCCAATCTTGAATTTAAATATTTTCCCAGGAAATAGACTCATTTGGGTGGGTAGCCATGAAGTTCAGCTTCTCAAATTCTGCTGCCAACTTTGCCAGGTTGTAACGATCACAGCACTCCAGGAAGCTATTGACAGAAGGGTGGGAGAACTTGAGAAGATGAGCACACCAGGAAATCTGAATCAAGCAGAAAGAATGTAGATGGAGAGTCTGATAGACCCAGAATTCCACAGGAGCTTTGCTGTTTAGTGGCTGAGTAGAGATAGGCAATAAAGACCCCTCTGAACCTCCTCATGCATAGACTTTATCTCACGTTGGCCCTTTGCCTTCCCAAGAAACTGCTCCAAAGTCCCCTGGGCAAGTCTTTGAACATCTTTTCTCAATTTCTTTTCACTGAAGTTCCAGCCTTCTTGGTCTCAGTTGATGACCTCATCTCCTAATGGCACTGGGAAAATTGGATGACCATGGGTAGGTGGGTTTCAATTTCTTACCCTGTCCTTGACCTTCTTGACTTGCTTTCTTCTATGCTACACCCCCTTAAAGTAAAACTTGCCCTCTGTTCCTGCTGTAGACCCCATCCTTCCATCTCCTGACACCTCTGCCTAGACTAGTTTGTGTCTGCAGTTTTTCTCTGTATTAACCAAAGACTGTGGTTGCAACAGAAATTGGACTCAAACTCACTTTAAACAAACCAATGAACAAAAAGTGAGTATGCAGCTGTGTCTGGATGTATGATCTCAAACGGTGCCAACAGTAATCCATTTCTGCTTTCCTCTGTACTGACATCATCCTTCATTCTCAGGGGGCTTTTTTGGGCACACAGCAGTAACCAATCAGGTCCCATTGCCTCAGTAATCTCTACCAAAACAGAACTGTTTGCCCTAAAATTCCCAGAAGCTTGGGACTGGGTCTTATTGGAAGATACTGAGTCATATGTTTATCTTTAATTCCATGTCACTCAGGGCAGGGGCTGTGCTGTGATTAACTGGGCCAGAGTCACCGGCCCTCATTAGCCAAAGAATTTGTTCTCTTCCTATTTAAACCAGGCATCTTGGGAGAGGAGAAGAGATGAGCCCTTCTATTACTAGAGGGAGAGGGAATACCTGCTGGGTGGACAAAAGTAGCAGCATCTACTCTTTCCTCACTGTCTCCATAGCACATAACACACTACATCTTTTCCTTATTTTATTTTAATTTTTTGTCTTTGTTTTGAGACAGAATCTACTGAGTCACTAAGTTACCCAGGCTGGGCTCAAACTTCCAATCCTCCTGCCTCAGCTTCCCAGAGTGCTGGGAATACAGGCATGTACCACTATGCATGATTGTCTTTTTTCATCTTAAGAATCCCATCCTTCAAGCCTGGAATTCCTTATTCCTATTGCTAAAACCTTCTGCACTATCATACTTTGCATATAAGCAAAGTATGAATGAGTTGCCAGTTGTTATTTCTACCTGATGACAATTTATTCTCCCCTCAATTCTGGTGCAATCTGGCATCTTCTCCCACCATTCCATTATCATTTCTTTCTGAGTCATTGATGTCCTGAAAATCACCTCCCCTCCTAGACTTGTGTTATCTTTCTTGACCTCCTCACATTATTTCATACTTTGATCATCCATTCTTTAAAAAAATCTGAAGAAAAACATTCAAACAGTACCAAAAGCTGTGCAGGGAAATTAAGTCTTCCTTTTCCCCCAACCCTTAACTGGGCTTAGTTCTCCTTCCTAGCATCACCCACTGTAACCAGGTTCCTGTCTTACACTGTAGAGAGGATGTGTGCAGTCTCAGAAACACTCCACACCATACTCAAAGATATTAGAATGCCATATACAATTTCTATGCCTTGTTTTACTCCTTTCTGCCTTGGAGATGATACTTAACCACACATCTCACTCTACTCCATCCTTTTGAGAGCTTCTTATATCAGTGAGTACATGAGCCTTGCTGATCCCTGGGTTCCACATCCATGGATTCAACCAACCATAGATAAAAATATATATCAAATAAATAAACTGCCTCTGTATTGAACACATAGTGGATTCTTTTTACATTGTTTCTTACATAATACAGTGTAACAACTACTTACTCCAGTTTTTCATTGCATTAGATATTATGAGTAATCTAGAGATTATTTAAAGTGTATGGGAGGACTGTGCAGGTTCAAAGCAAATATTATGCCATTTTAAATAGCGTACCTGAACATTCATGGGTTTTGGTATCTGAGCAGCCAACAGACATTGGGAACCAGTTCACCATGGATATCAAAGGACTGCTGTGTATTTGTCAGCTAAATTCAGAGTTCCCTCCTCCTTTTAAAGTCCTTTTCCCTCATTTTTAACAGTGCGCTTGCCTTACCAATTTCCTGCTGACCTCCCCAGCCACATTCTGGCTCATGGTGACGCCCACTCAGAGTAGAATTTGGAGAGTTGAGACCCACCTGGGACCCAGAAGGAAAATAAAAAGGCCTATTTCTAGTTTATTTACAAATGCGTTTCTGCAAAAGCTCCCCCTCCAGAGACTATGAAAAACATAACTAAGAGGTGGTTTGTGAATCTGCTTTGAGTGTCTTTCCAAGGGAGTGAGGCTCAGTGGGACTGCAAGTGGAGTCCTCTGGTCCCTGGGCGCACATCTTTTCCTCCTGAGCTCTACCTGGGAGCTCCTCGGCCTGGCTTGATGGGCAGACTTTCGTTTCATGTTTTAAGTCAGGAAGATCTTCCTATGCTTGTAGCTGGAATGGGAAGATACTGGGTGGCAGAGCCCAGAAGAACCTCTCCAGGCAGAGGACCACCAAGCCCATCAGACTCACTCCCTGGATAGGACTAGGGCAGCACTTAGTGGCAATCACTTACTACCATGTTCAGTATTTGATGTACACTTAAAAAT
>RJWT010036893.1:0-13172 GCA_004365215.1 Cuniculus paca | reverse complement strand
CATTAAGATTTGAAGTTTTGTATCACAAATTTATTAGATAGATATGAAATTTGTCCACAGGAATTTACTAAACTTTTCTATTATATTTATTAAATAAACTTCACTTTCCCTATCCCAAAGTGTAATATCTTTATAACCTTCTTAATTTTTATTTGTACATGCACATTTATGGGCTTCTGGTATTTTTCTGTGATTCATGGATCACATCAGTTAAATTATTTTGGCTGTGTAATAAAATCACATATATCTATATTTATAGATATAGATATATTAATTCATTCTTAATATTCAAGGGTATGTTTGCTTGCTTATTTCTCTGTGTGAAGTGTGGAGAGAATTTATATATTTCCAAATAAAATACTTTAGTATTTGTCTATTTTTATCAACTTTAACTTATAGATAACAAAAGAAATGCTTAGTATCTTTGATTTTTAGCATATTTTTGATGATGTTAAAAATAGAAGTTTTTAAATTTTTAATCTTCTTTTTTTGGATATAAAATTTTTTAATAGATTGTGCATACTTTGTCAAATTTATTGCATTTGCTACTCTACATAATGTCTCTTGTTCCATTAGACCTTCTGATTATTTGAATGCATAAAGGCTATTAATTTTTTTCTTTACTTTGGGGGATCAGCAACTATTTGAAATTTAAAGTGTTTATGATAGTTTTGAACTAGATTCTAATTTTTTATATATTATTTATGCATAATTACTTCATTTCTTAGTTTTTCTATTTTTTTATTTTTTTGTTGGGATTTATGAAGCTATATTATGTGATAGTAGAGATAGCCACATTATTATTTTATTCCTGATATTAATGAGAATGATCTTTAGTGTTTCCACAGCAAATTTGGACTGTGATTATTTATGTTTAAAAGCATTATTTTATTCCTACTTTATTTTTGTCTTTTAAAAAGAATAGATTAATTTTTATATATCAGTAGTTATACAGCAAGAATGTTTCCTTTTAAATTTGTTTATGCAGTAAATTATATTAATGAATTTGCTATTATTGACACATTCTTGAATTTTGAAATCTCATGTTGTAATTCTGTGTTACTTTCTGTTATGGTTGACACATTGTGTCAACTTGTGCAGTTTAGAAGTTTAACTGAGAGACTCAGCAGGGAGCCAGGGTTCTTACTTGGTAAATATCCTCATCCTGTGCAAAGGAGGGCAAGGACATTTTGTGAGTGCTACACCCACCCTGAAGGTGGAGGGGTGGCCTGGGTACAATTTGAGGGTAGAAAAGAGGCTTGCGTTTTGCCCTTTTGCTCTGGCTGCTGCCTTGAAGTGTTGCCCCAGTGCCATGCCACCCTGCCTTGGAGCCAGCTGATTATGGATTGAAATCTCCTGAAACTGCAAGCTAAATAAACTTTTTCTTCCCTAATTTTGCATGTCAGATGTCTGTCTCAGCAAGGGGAGAAAGTAACCAAGACACTTTCCAAATACATTCTTACTTTTTTTTTGTTTTATGAGTAGAATATGTTTATTGAAAGAAAGAAAACTTCTGTCTGAGAGAGAGACTGAAGGGGTCCCGAGTGGGTTGCCAAAGACTGTCTTTTCTAGGGACTTTTATAAAGTAAAACCACGAGGTGAGATGGGTCCAAAATGGAGAAAACCTGGGAACTAGCAAGGCAGATGGGCATGAGGTGGGAGAGAACTGTGGTCAACCAATAAGATTAATTGCTCAGGTAAAATTGACCAAATCAAGGACAAATGGGGAAGCGAGCCACATAGCAAGCAGGCATTCTTACAGAGCAGTGACTCTTCCTGTAGGGGGTTGGGATGGTGACTCCTGGCTTCCTCAAGGTGATCCATACCTATTTAGACAATCAATCTATTATTATGTTTTGTTCAGAAGTTTTAAAACAGTACTCAGGATGGGACCGATCTGGAGCTTTATATTTTTATATTAACTTGAAGCATTTTGGTAGCTGTAATATGGTATTTCCAAGAAAAGAATATTCAAGTTTTTAAAAATCTTTTCTTGTGTGTTAGACAAATTTGAGATATTAGCCATTTAAATTACCTGTTGTTTAAAAGTTAATCAAAATTGCCTGGGAAATCACCTGCGCTTTATGCTTTTGAGGAAGGTAGTTGTTTGAAATATGCCCCCCAACCTCCACTTTCCCACCCCTGTGTAACCCTTCCCCATGTATTGCTTAAATTTCCTGTGTTTACAGGAGGTTTGCTCAGCCATGACCACTGAGAATTAGATAATGATACAGAAATTATATTTTTAGAAGCATCGTTGACAGCTTTTTGGGCACTTTACATTTCCTTGGTTGAGCTTTTGTAAAGTTAAAGATACAAAAAAAAATGCAGATTTAAAATATGTGCCACAGCACTTCTAAAACAAGCACACAAGAGTGCTTGACTGTAAATGTGCTGCTCACTTCCAACAATGGAAGTTGGCAGGAAGACTTGAGTGACAGGAAAAGACGGGGAAAGTTTTCAGAGTGTAGAAAACATTCAAAATCCTTCATAGTACACAAAAATAGAGTCCCATTGGTGAGAAAATTACTTGGCAGAAAGCAATCTCCTCGCCACTTACTGTTCTAAACTTCAGTCTTTCACCGTTGAAGATCACAAATTTCCAGATCTTTACAAAGCTTCACATCGTTGTAACTGTAACATACTAACCTTTCCTAGCCAATACCACCTCTCTTATCATTTTGGATTATGGACTCATCTGCATAGTGTTGTTCTTTTGCATTACTCAAAATGTTTTGTGCTGTACAAGCCTGTAGCTGAAAGTAAATTAGACAAAAAGGAATGAGAGGAAGAAAGCAGAGAAAAAAATCATTTAAAATGACCTACTATGTATATGGCAGGGTAGATTTCTGCATGTTATGCAGTTTGATTTTTACCATTTCAATTGCACAGAGAACTAAAAACTTCAGTGACATTAAGTGGTTTTCCTAAAGACAGCTCATGAATGTGTAATTGAGCTGCAGCATGAACCCACTTTCCTTGTGATATACTATTCTGCAACTTGAATGAGAAAAAGAAGAGCTAGGGGGGAGAAAATGCCATTCTTAGACTAACATAGCAATGACCCTAAGGAAAGGGGTTAAGAAATTTCATAGACAACTAAAGCTAAGGTCACCAAATTTTCTCATTTTAGCCATTTATCTTAGTTCCTATTTTATCAAGACTTATCACATTGGGGAGAAAAATACCATTCTTATTAGTTTCTACTTTAAAGTTGTCAGGTACATTAAAAAAAACAAGAAAGAAAGAAAATTATGATTTTGTTTTTAGCAACTTTCTGGTCAGAGTGGTAATTTTCTAGCTTGGCAGTTAGTTCCTGAGTGTGAAGGCTGCTATTTTGGTCTGATTTAAACACTGGCCAGTCATCCACAAGAAATGGCCGACACTTCTCAGAATCCTTTGCTGTGAACAGGCAGGCTTCGCAGTGGAGTACAAAAGGCACTCTCTCCAGATGGTTTCAGGAACTAAATTTCAGTGAGAAAATCACTCATAACAGTACAACACTCATAGCCCACTTCTTGCTGGACTAAAAGAAAACAGGTATTTCAAGTTTTCTCATTAATTTACTCATAACCCTCAGTAATTGCTTTAGAACTCAAATTTTATACCATTTGTCTAACTGTGTGTTTCTAAGCATACTTTTGTTAACAAAACTATCCCTCTGTGATAATCTTGGAATACTATTTCGATAGTTAAAATTGTGTTTAGGAATGATGGAAATCTGTCTCTTGGTATTTCTCGTACACATATTAAAGTCCTTGAAAATCTTAAAATAAACAAACTCATCTAACTTTGTTTGAACAAGCAGTTTCAAAATCATATTTGACCAACAGTTTATTTTTTTCATTTAATAGCATCAATTTTTCATCCTATTGTACATTCTTTGTATGAGTGTTTTCTCTAAATCAAGGGCGTTGGCAAACTATAGCCCATGAACCAAGTATACTCAGAGCTAAGAATGTTTTGCACATTTCTAAAAGATTATTAAAAAAGCAAGAACTATAGAAATATACATCATGAACATTTGAATTTTAAATGTGAGTCTCACACCTTATAGGGTTTGCATTCTTTGGTTCTTTACAGCGAATTTTGGCCTATTTCTGTGAATCTGAATAAAAATATTAACATAAAGTAAGTAAATAAATATATAACATTGATTAAAAATTACACAAAGAAATAAGGAAATAGTCTGTGTATTAAATATTACTTTGTATTTAATGTTACTTCTCTTTGTAATAAAAAAGTTTGAAATTCTCTTCTAGTTGTTTTGAAATATACATTATCAGTAACTATAGCCACCAAGTCATGCAATAGAACAACAGAATTTATTTCTCCTAAATAATACTTTTTAATCTATTGACCAAAGACCCCCCATTTGCTTGTAAACTCTTCTAATCTTTGATAATCACCATTCTGTTCTCTACTTCTCTACTTCTATAAATTCAATTTTTTAGATCCCTCATAAAAGTGAGAGCATATAGTTATTTGTTTCTCTGTGTGTGGCTTATTTCACTTTACAAAGTATCTTCTAGATTCACTTGTATTGTCAAAAGTGACAGAATTTTCTTTATGTTTTTGAAGGTTGAATAACACTTTGCCCTGCATACATTATATACCACATTTTCAATCCATTCATCTCTTAATGGTCACCTACATTGTTTTCACATTCTCGGTATTGCAATACTGCTATGAGTATGAGAGTGCAGATATCTCTTCAACCTACCAATTTTAATTGACACATCTAATAATTAGTATAATTTGATTATTCCACTATGTACATATATAGCAAAACATCATACTGTACCATATCTAATTGTCAATTAAATGTAAAATATTGTTAAACCATTATTATTCCTTTAAATAATTCAAACTTTATTGAAAAGCATGACAGTGAAAAGATTAGATGGTTTGGGAAGACCTTAAAAATTGAAAACTTCATATTTCATGTCCACATTCAGAAGCAACATTTCACTGAATAAAATAAAGGTTAACATTACTCAGAATAACTTCAGGATAGTGGTACACACTTTTCAGCACTCAGGAGGCTGTGGTGGGAGGATAGAAAGTTAGAGACCAGCCTGTGCTACATACTGAGTTCAAGGGCAAGCTGAGACACATAAAGAGACCTGGTCTCAAATCAGTTAGTCAGTAAAATGAATAAGACAACAAACAAACAAACAAAAAACAAAACAACCCAAACCCTTTGCCAACTGAAGAATTTCTATCCCCATATCACTTGCTGTCTCCTATAGTCACTTGTAAAATAAGCACCTTGAGCTCATTACTTAGTTTAAGGGGGAAAGTTTCAAATTAACTGATAATTTAAATACTTACAATTCTCAAGATGAACTACAATTAAGTCCTGAATTAACTTGGATATCTAGAAAAGTAACTGAATTTGGGCACCTTTTCAAGACATGGATGCCTTTGTTAAAGCCTCCCTTTTGAGTCGTAAAATTTTTAAGTACAAGGAGGGTCCTATATGTGTAATTTGATAGCTCATCCTGGGACTTCTTTCTGCTTTTTGCTCTTCTCTTTCTTTTCCATTACTGTGTAACAAACAATGCCAGCCTCCATTGGCTGATACCAACAATGTAATTTGCCATGTCTTCCTATGTCTTACAGTTCTGTGAATTAGCTGAGATCCATGGGTAGTTATCATTTTGTATCTTTCCTGCAAAACAACTACACTCTGCAGGCACATCTGGTCTGCTGAAGACTTGTCTCAGCAGAACATCATAGAGGAATTGTCCCTCACTTTTGGATATCAAGGGACAATTTCTTGTAAATCAGCGTTTGTATTGACTAGGCTGGGGGTATGATTTTGATATTATTTAAGTCAATTACATTTCATATACACTTGATTTCTATTATTATTACATTGTAATATACAATTCAACAATGATACAATTAACCATAGTGTAGAACCAGGAAATCTGATCTTGTTTTCATGCAACTAAATGATCCCATCTGGGGGTGTTGGAAGGCAGTGACACTCAAACTGTGTTGATTATATCCAGTCCCCCCTGTAATCTCACTTTGGGTACTGTCACTGCAGAAAACTCTGCTTTACAAAGATAGAATTTTGGAGATGCAAGCAGGCTTTTCAGTGCTTTTGTGACAATATCATAATATTTTATCTTGACTTTTATTTTTATCCTGTGTATACTGCACATAATGATCACCTTCATCATGGGGAGTTGGTACATGTATGTAATCCATCTTAATTTAGTTTTTCTCTTCCTTCCCCTCCCCATCCCTTGTTTCCCTTCCCATTTGAACATTTTCTTTCTACTTCCCAATATCTATCATCCGTTTTGGTCCTTATTTGTGCTATTCAGTTCTCACATGAGAGAAACAATGTAATATTTAAATATGCATGTTTGATTCATTTCACTTAAAAGTATGGTCTCAAGGTACATCCATTTACCCAGAAACATCTCAAGTTTATTTTTCTTAATGGCAGAGTAGTATCACTATGGAGATTTTGCAAAAAACTGAAACTAGAAGTTCCATTTGACCAAGGTATTCCCCTTCTTGGTATCTTTCTGAAAGAGTTAAACATGTCCTACCGCAGCAATATGTACACATCCATGTTTATAGCAGCACAATTTGTAATAGCTAAATTTTGGAAACAGCACAGATGCCTGTCAGCTGATTAGTAGATAAAGAAAATGTGATTTTTATATACAATGTAGTACTGTTCTATCTTGACTTTAATCCAGAAGGTATGAAGATTTGAAACTGTCTCAGACAAACTTGTAAATCCACACTTATCTGCTGTCTCCAGTAGTTGATCATCTTGTAGCCCAGACAAAGTTGAATCACCTGGCTTATTCACAAATGGGTCATGGATCTCAGTTCAGAGGACTTTTGTGCTTAGAAAGTAATGCTGAATCTTTTTTGAAAGCTGAGCTAGGTAATCATGCACCAGCTGGACAAAGAAATTCCTGGCCTAGTCTCTTTCTAAATCTCTGGTAATTTTTGAAACACATCAAAAATCCCAGTTTCACTTGTTTGCCTGCATAAATTCAGTTTGACTTCAAATTCAGTCCCTTGACCTGCAAATTTGAACATAGTTGTTCTGCTTTAAATTGACAGATTGAGGTCACTGAGAAGATTGACTATCACACAAGTAAGGAAAGTTTGGCACCCATTCTCTGTCACTGAAATGTGCTGCTAGTGGTGTTTGTTTTTTAAAAGAAATCTCTGGATAGATCTCATAACTCAAAAACTCTGGCCATTTATCTGCCTTAGGAAAACCATCTCACTTCAGTGTATAAGAGAAGACGTGTTCTCTGAGTCCATCTGCTTACAGAGCTGCACAAACTGATGTGAGTTAGGGCACGTACTTAAACATGGTTGATAATCTTAATCACATCCTGCAAAACATTGTTAAATTCAGAGGATATTTTTCAGCCATCCAGCATTTGTCTACTTCTGTACAGATGACACAGTGCCTATACTCATATTCAGAAGCAATCTCTTTGATGTGCATATATAAACCAGAAAACCATCCAGTCACTTGACCAACTCAGTTTTCCAGATATGAATCATTCAAAGACTTGAATAATTCTGCAGCTGTGGTGTTGGATGGCAACACATGTGCATATAACATACCTTTAAACTTGGCCTGCTGAAAAAAAATATATTGCACAGAAACAAGTATTGTTGCTTTGTCGTCAACATTGGCAAACTCATCAACCTGGATTGGCTACCATGGCAACTCATTTGTTCTCCGTAACAATTGTGTCTCAATTCCTCTGCTACTTCATCAGTTCATCTAGTTATGGTACTACCTGTGGTAGGAACATATGTCATCATGCAAGTTGGAGCCTTTCCTGAAGTTTCATGAAAAATGTCCTTAGCTGCAGGTAGAATCAATTCTTCAATTATAAAGAACTTCTTAGTTTTAAAAATGTAGTTAATCCTGAGAATGATGCTCTTAGCACAGCTACATTTTATAAAGTGGTAGCCTTCAATAATTGTTTCTGTTCTTTGTATTCATGTTTTTTTTCTTTTGAAATGCTCCAAGGCCTTTTCTTTTAATGTACAGTGACTGGTCCTCATGTGACAAAGAAGTTTTAAAGGTTTCATCTGCTGCAATGAACCCATAATTTAAATAGGTCTCTGGTATTTTCTTCTAAACTTTCTTTTTGTTGGCAGTCGTAGAATCTTGTACTATCTCATAATTGGATCTCTCCCCCTTTTCTCTGTTTTTCACTCATTTTGGCCAAGGTTATGTTGTAGACTTAACAAAACTGTGACCGATGTGATGAACATGCAGTGTGGGAAAGTGGTGCAGACAGAAGTGACAGTAAAATAATGGGTGGACTACACATGGACTAAAATAAGTGTCAAATTCTGGCTTAAAGCTTGACAACAGATGTAACTCTACAATTGAAGTACATCAACTCACTTGTGAGTATAAAGCCTGCCATACAGTTTAATTGTCCCTTGCCTCTCACTAACATGAGTTTTGATAGAGTCTTCAAGCAACTAATTTAGTATGGTCTCTGTGATCAGACCTCTCTCTCAATGTCAGTCTGTGTTTGCAGCTGTTCCCCAGTGCTGACATCACCTCCTCAGCTCTGCTTGAGATCATCAAGCATTAGCTCCTCATCAGTAGTGCAAGCCTAGACACCCAACCTGAGCATTTGCAGTAGGATTAGCACTCCAGTAAGAATCGGATGCCACCCCTTATCTGACTGAGGAGGTGCTCAGGCAGTAAGGTGAGTGGTGAGTAGAGATTCACACTTATTCCTTGGCATTCTGCACACCTCCTGCTGTGTGGCCTTCTTCCTAAATGGTCCAGGTGGAGGAGACTCCTATCCTAGAGGGTTTACTCCCATGGCTGGGGCTGATACTAGAAGTAGACTGGAAACTCAGCTAGAACTTCAAGTTTCAAAACCTGCAAGCAATTTCTCCACGTGACTTGGACTTCTCATCACAGGGAAGCTGGATTCGGAATGTGAGCATGTAAGAGATGAGGATGAATCTTGAGGGGACTTTGCCTCAGAATTCCAGAGTGTCATTTCTATAGCATCCCTTGGGTCAAACAAGTCCTTAATTTAGTTTTGAGGGTAGGAGGTTTGGCTTCCATATCTGTGAAGGAAGGGGAAGACTTGGTGTTCATCATCTTTGAGGTCCATCTTTTGTATTTATTCATCTAAAGTGCTTTACCATTCCAAGTCAATGGCAAATATGGTGATGAAATATCTCCCATTGAATTTCTTATTGCAAGGGATTGAGGCTCTCTCTGTTCGCAGTGGCAGAGTAGAAACTAAAAACTTAACTGAACTTTCATTTTCTTTTAGGAGGAAGTGCATTAGGATGGCAGAAGGTTGAAACTGGTTTTATTTTTCATGGCATCTTTCTATCATGTTTTAGATGACTTAGTTAACCATGGAATATCATGTAATCTGGGTTATCCTCTGTGCATTGTTTCTATAAATCCAAAATTGGTGTGTCTGCCAACACAAGCAGTACATAAAGTGTATTTATTCATGGTGGGTATTTAGAGCTTATTTGTCTATACAACTAATTAAAAGTTATATTTAGACAGACTGGTTCACTGTTCAGGGACAATCCTGGAAGCAATTGATTTGTTTAAGTGTGTCTCTCTATTTATGCAGCCAAACTGTAAATTTTTCCTGTTTTATAGGCTACAATGAGGGGTAAATTGAGGAGAGGACCATTAAGTCAGGGTTTCACATTCACGAAAGATCTTAAAATTAACACTAGAGATTTTTCTCCAAATTAAGTTTTATATTCAGAGAGATAACCAGGTGCAGATGAAAAGACGTTCATTGTAAATAGTAGAGCAGAACTCCCGATTCAATTCCTAGCTCGAAATTCATGGAAAATCTTGTGGCATGTGAGATTTTCTTTTCAGTGCTGCGGATGGATCCCAGAGCCTTGTGTATGCTAGAGAAATGCTTTGCCACTGAGCTAAACCCCTCAGCTCACAACTGTGTTTTATTAAAAATGAATCCTACAGCTATCTTGAAGGCTTGTTCTACAACACCAGGGATTGAACGTGTGGCCTTCACACTGAACTTCATTCCCAGTCTTTTTTTTTTTTTCAATCTTTTATTTTAAGACAGGTCTACCTGAGTCATTAAGTTGCCCAGCCTGGGCTTGAACTTGGATCCTCTGCCCTCCCAGAGTGCTGGGATTACAGTCTCCCAGAGTGCTGGTACCCGAAGCTGTGAATTGTATCATTGTGAATTACGTGTGTGTGTGTGTGTATGTAGGTGTATGTTATATTTTTTCCAAGATTAACAAGTTGAATTGGTCATGATGTTTTGGCCTTTATTTTGGCCTTTATTTTCTTTAGTACACAGAGTGCCTCAAAAGATGACAGTGACTCCTCTTGGCTTCAAGAAACCACACATTTCCCTTTCAAGAGGTCATAGCCTCTCAGCTGCAGTTTGAGTGCCTGGAGCAATGGTAGAAAAGGCTGCTCTCACTGTGGCATGTTAGTATCACTCCCTTACTTTGCACACTTATCTTCTTAGCAGCAGATTTAAGAAATCTGTTTGTTGGGAAAGTCTAGCTCTTCTGAAAAAAGCTTTTGATAGGTGATTGCTGCATAGAAGTCAGCTTTAGGTTGGCTTCCACATTCACATAAAAGATGGAAGAGAACATTAATAATTCTGTAGGAATCAGGGGCAGGGGCAATTGAACAATGAGTATGGAGTGAGTTTAAAGATGGAGAAAACCCCCACACCCAAAGACACATATTACATCGTGCTCTGAATAACTGACAATTAAAATGCTTGCTTTAGTAAATTCTGCATTACTGATAAACGCTTTTGGGTGAATGTTCCTTTTGAGAAACTCAGAAAAACAAAGGTAATGAGATGACTGGCAATTTGAGCAACCATATAATGGGACAAAACAATTGGGTGAGGAAGGGTTATAGTGTGAGACCAAACAGGACAGAAAACGAACAGCCTGTGCTCCTGGATGATACAGCATGGGCAATGGCCTGATGACCAGAAGCAAAAGGCAGAGATTTTTTTTTTTTTATCTACAGGGGAAGTAACCTGTTTTTACCTTTGTCCCATCAATGCCAGGAAGCTTCCCCCACTCTTTGCTATGGAAGAACATAATCATCATGTGCTTAAAACCAGTCTTCGGTACCACACAGACCAGAATCCACAACTTTGCTCTGTCACATGGTAACACTGTCACATTTGGTAACTTCCTTATCTCCTAACTTAGTTTCCCCCAGAGTGCATTAGGGTTAGTGATACCTAACTGAAATTGTTTCTGTAAGACTTAAATGTATAAAACAGTTCTTCCATGAATGAGTATGGGTTCTTCCGGGATTAGTAAGGGTTCAGTGCATGATAGCTTTCACCATTAGTAATAGTAACATCACAGATATGAATGATGTTCAGTTATTAGTTAGGATACTATACAAGTGCCATTTTTTTTTGAAGAAACATTGTGCTCTGGTAGTTCCACATTTGCATGGAGTTTGGCAGCAACATCTCAGAACTGAAATGGCTAATTCAATAGATTTGGTGATTTTTAAAAACTAAACTCTGACACTTGGAGATGCAATGTCCTCTGAACTTATAGATATCAGGCTCTGGATCAGAAGGCAAATATGAAGATGCAAATAAGTAAGGCCAGCATGGAGCAGGACCAATGGAGCCTCATAGGGAGGCTGGAGAGAAACAAACAGAACCTGTGAGATTCAGAGCCAACAGGAATCAAAGTATCCAAACCTTAGAAAGTTCTTTAGGTCAGATCTTGAGGATTAGACCCTAAGATCAGGACCAGTGTGTGCCCAGGAGGAACTAGGGGGGCATGTAAGGAACAAATACAAGGAAAAGGAAGGACACAAGGTGAGCAAAGGTGCTGTTTTGAAAGTTCCAACCTCAGCCTGATCTCATGGAGCTCCACAGTGAACTTACAGCTTGCTATAAGGGGATTGGCTTTCATTACTCTGCATCTGTTCATGTTTAGCACTTTCCAGCTCTCTCTATAGGGAAGCTACAGGAAGCAGAATGCAGACCATTGCTGTAGATCAGTCACCCTAGCCAGAGTTTAAATGTAGTCACTCATGGCATGATGTTCAGTTGGCACCACCAGGACAGTCCAACAAGTCACCAAAATGAAATGATTCTTCACAGCAACAGGTTGTTAAAGAGCCATTGCTTCAAGTCTCCTGAATGGCCTCTGATCATTTTGCTGCCCAAACTCACAACCAAGACCCTTCAGATCTCCTTAAAGGCGGCAGCTGATGAACTGATTATTCAGTATCCTACTATCAAGGCAGCAGAGGGTTTAGAATAGCATCTGTGGATGGAGTCTCATAGGTTATCAGTATATGTTCTCTTACATCATTGGTCACTCCTTAATGATATTGTATCCAGGTTCCTAATCTCTGTCACCAAAAGGCATAAATTCCAAAGCACTATAACATGTGACTAAAGCAATACATTTGGGTATTTTTACAGGTTAATTTTCCTTCCTTATTTAGGAAGACCTGAATATCTTTGATAAAGTCCATGGACTATTTTCCTAAAGTGACTTTTCATGGTGACTGGGCTCACTTCTCTTGAAAACCCAGATATTCAAAGGGAAACTTGAAAGAACCACCCAGGAGTCACTGTAAACTGACACACCATGAGAAGGGAGAGGAAGGTGTTGTGATACTATTTAGTACAGCATGGCTGACAGCTATATTTACTCCTGTGAGTTTCAGTGAGTTTCTTACAGAGACTGTTTTGACAAGCTAAATCTACCATTCATCCAAGTTGGCAAATAGAGCTATTTAATCATACCTTGGAAAAGAGAACACATCTGCAAGCTGGAGATGGGATAACCAGGGATATGGGATGAGCACAGAGGAGTTAAACTCTTTCCTTGAGTTATTTCCTAGTTAAATTCCAGTGGAACTTGAATTGGACTGGGCTCTGTTCTGTCATGCTCAATAAAAGATGAGAGATTTGTTTTCCAGTGAGTGTTTGGATTACTTCTAGTTGGTGTAGAAGGTAACACACTTGATGGCATGTCTTCTGGTTTAATTGTGTGCACCCAGGTGTGTGTACATACATGAGGGAGTTGTCATAAATCGACAGACCCTAGAAAAAAGTTGAGTGCCAGTTTAGATCAGAATTGATCCCAGAAGCCCTTGAAGAGAGGAGGGACTT
>RJWT010036891.1:0-13166 GCA_004365215.1 Cuniculus paca | reverse complement strand
ATGTTAAATAATTTTAAAATGTATTTCCACAAAGCTGACTTTTGTTCAAACACTGCAGAAAGTTTCATTTTAGAATGCAGTTTTATTAAAAAGAAGAACTAAAAGAAGTTAGTAAAGGGAGCCCTGAGGTAACCACAGGATCCGTCCCCAGCGCACCCGGGCCAGGTCCTGCACGTGCTGCCCACGCGACCTCAAGTGAGGAGGGAATCGAAGCGCGCACCCATCCAGGCTGTGCACACCCACTGGGAAGGTCTGCAGGATGCAGGCAGCAGTGGGGACTCCTCCTCACCTGACCTCCTTGCCCTTTCTACACAGCGCGGGGAGCGGGCTGTGTAGTTGGGAAGTAAAGGGGGAGATGTGAAAGGCCCTACGCTGCGCAGCCCAAGCAGGCTGCTGTCGCCTTCTGCCTTCACCCCACCACCTGCACCTCACTCCTCCCTCCGGCGGGCTCCGGCAGAGAGGGAGGCCACAGCAGGCCTGGGTGTGCCCACGCTCTGCCTGTAAGGACAGGAGCGCAGGGCGCCTTCCCAGTTGCCAGCTGGGGCCGGCTCACCAGGTGAAATCTAGGTGACACCCTGCAGGTCAGCCACTCTGCGCGGTCTAGGGGCCACTGCCACACACAGGTTGGTTTCTGTCTGAAGCACAGAGACCACTGACCTGAGAGTCCACGTTTCAGTCATCTGCATTTCTGTGAACCAATGGCCAGTAGAATGAATAAAGGTAACTATAAGACTGACTTATGAATCGAATTGTTTGAATACGATACTCTTCATTTAAAACCACAACAAAATTTCTATTCTATTTAGCCCTACAAAAACCTAATCAATGAAAAGGCTTTATTTAAACAGAGTGCTATACCTAAATAAGAACATGACAAAGGTTAATTCAAGGTTTACTCCCAAGTTATTCTAAACAAGTCTGAATTATATTTTAGAATCTACAATCTTCATTAAAAAAATGCAGTCTCAGAAAGGGACTGATAGATTCAGCAGTTGTTTTTATTTTAATTTCTTGACAAGCTAAATCTGGGGTCTTTTCTGTCACCAGAGAGCTAGGTGCAAGTTTTAATTAAGGTATCTGTCTCCAAGCTGGGTGTGGTGGCACATGCTTATAATTCCAGCACTAGGGAGGCAGAGGCAGGAGGATTAGTGAGAGTTTGAGGCCAGCCTGGGCTACATAGTGAGTTCAAGGCCAGCTTGAACTGTATAGCAAGACCCTGTTTCAAAAACCAAATAAACAAGATATTTGTCTCCAAATTTACAATCTCCTAAGGGTGTTTATCTTAAATACTCTATTATTAAGTGAGAAACTGGCAAGCAGAATTTTACCAATAATACAAGTTGTGTACTAAGCATAAACTGAGGTAAAAAAGGGATCCAAAAGGAGCTTAACTGCCCAGTATCCAGCAATTTGTGCCTTAAGTCATATATTTCAAGGACAAAACGGTATACACCTTGCTCAATGACACAATCTGACTACCAAAAAACTGTCGATTTTCATGGGCAAGGGTTTTAAGCATTGCTATCTATTATCCCAATAGATATGCATTTCTTTAAGAAAATACATTTTATTTTATTTGTTATTTATGTATTTATTTTTGTCTTTTTGAGACAGGGTTTTGCTATGCAGCTCAGGCTGGCCTCAGACTTTGTAGCCCAGGCTGGTCTTGAACTCGCAACGATCCTCCTGCCTCAGCCTCCTGAATGCTGGGATTACAGGAGTGTGCCACCACGTCTGGATGAGAGAAACAGTTTAAACTAAGTAACAAATGAAGAAGACTGTTCACTTGTATCTGCTAAGCCACATCTGAACCAATAAAAAACGATGCGTGGTAAATGTGGGCACTCCACTCTAGAATACGGACCTCCTCATGTTCAGTGACACGTGCCCAACTGTCCAGGCGCCACTCTCCTCCTGGGTAGCCTGCTGTGCCTAGGGTTGATGCCAACAAGACAAACAGGCTGTGTTCTGACGCACTACCCTCCCGAACGCACTCGCAGTCCACAGGCACACAGGGGTGCCACCATCGGAGACTCACCTGCGTCCTCGGACTAGCAGCCGCGAGGCCTTTCCCAGCAGCTCAACTGCCTGCCGCAGGCGCTCCTCATTCTGAGGGAATCAAAGAAAAGGGGGTGTTGGCTGTGTCAATCCTCCAATAACAACCCTACAAGGGGGCAACGGCACCGGATCGGAGAGCGCCAGGGCTGCTCGTCCCTCTCACTACTCTCTACTAGAAAAAAAGGAAGAGAGTCAGCGGTGAGCACGGGAAAGCCGCACAAATGACTCGCTGCAGTTGTTTTCCTTAAGTCGTTAACCTAAAAACTAAGTAACTAAAGAAAAACAGTCAGACTCAAACTTACCTCGAACACGCTAGCTGTCTGTTGATACAACTGCACGGCCTTTTCAGGATCTACGTTTTCTATAAGTCTGAATCAGACAAGAAAACGGGACTTAGGTGAGAAACAGCAAGCCTGCTTCGGAGGGCGCTCCGGGGAGAAGCGCGCGGCGCAGGCGGGCAGCGCTCACTCACTTCCCCGCTCGCTCCAGCGCCATGGCGGCCGTGTCCGGCGTGCCGTTCTCCAGGTACATCGTGCTGGCTTTCTCGATCAGCTGGACGGCCTCCGGCAGCTTCTGCAGCTCCTTTGCACAGAGCACACAGCACGGGTCGACCTCAGAAATGCAGATCACCAGCTGGATGCTAAAGCCCCTCGTTCGCGCTCCGACACCCTCTGCAGGGAGGTCCCCCGCCACCGCAGAGGCACCAGTCATTCCCACCCCGTCGTCCCTTCCGACTCTCAGAGGAGCTGTATCCACAATGAACCTCGGACGCGGCTCTGCACCACTTCTTTCCAAGCATTCACGGCTCTTTAAAAACTGACTGAGTCTCTGCTATGCGTGAGACCTGCGCCAAGGATCACACGCTAGCAGCCTCAGAGCTGCGTTCCATTCTGACTCATGCAGTATTTTTAAATCAGATACTTTCACAAAAATTCTGTTTTATAGCTTCCTGCCAAAAAAACCTCAAAGGCTATGGCAACAGCAGCTCAGGGCCCCACAGGGCAGAAGCAGCAGCGCTCAGCAGCAGCTGTCCCTGTCAGGAGCGGTGCCGCCCCTGCAGCTGGCAGTGCTTCTCCTCACCCCTGTCCCACGGCCTGCTCACCCCGTGCCCCTGCGCCCAGGTACAGCAGAGTCTGCAGCCTCAGCCAGGCTGTCATCAACAGAGGAAGTTCTCTGCCTTCCTCTTGCTCTGTGAGTCTCAGGTCTTTTGCCCCAATACCTCCAAGTCAAGACTTTTTTTAAAACACTGAAAGTGGAAATCATTCAGCAGCTCCTAAGGTTCATGGGAGGCACCCAGCTAGGGCTGACTGTGCGGTGAAGCAGGCACACTGACATCTCAAGGCTGCTGTCAAGTCGGCCTGGTCAGCCCCTCCCTGAGCCGACAAACACGCAGATGCCTCTAGCAGAGCTGCTGGCCTCATTCTTACCAAGTCTAGAATACAACGGCTTTATTGTTTAGGTATGGAGACTAACACTACTAACACTAAGACGGACTGAAAGACACTACATGAACTAAGGCTACCACCAATCATACTCAAGTGGAAAGCATCATATTTCCAAGCTTTGCTAAAAACATTCTTTTGTTCTAGGCCGGGCGTGGTGGCTCACGCCTGTAATCCTAGCACTCAGGAGGCTGAGACAGGCGGATCATTGTGAGTTCGAGACCAGCCTGGGCTACAAAGTGAGCTCAAGGCCAGCCTGAAGGGCATAGTGAGACCCTGTCTCAAAAACAAGGCTGGGGATCTAGCTCAGTGGTCTAAGCGCCTGCCCGGCAAGCACAAGGTCATGAGTTCAATCCCCGGTGCCACAAAAAAAAAAAAATTCTTTTGTTCTGGAAACCCAGGTTCAATAAGACAATCCAAGTCTTTGGATTGGCACATGTTGAAGGCCATGTGGGAAAACTTTGGTCCTGGGGGTCATTTTCACTTTTCTAGACTATTCCTTCCCATAATTCACCAATCCATGTACGAAACACATGCTGAGTACCTCCAATATGCAAGCATGTAGGGTAAAAGGATGAGAACACAGGGCATCGAGCAGTGACCACACTGAGGTGCAATGAAGAAGCGTCACCTGACACCTAGGTTTAAAGATCAACAACTGGACACCCCCCTACTCTGCTTTAAACCAAGGAAGGCTGTGAGTGACCAGGGCCCAACCACGACGCTGATACCTCTCAGAAAAAACGCGGGGCTCCCTACTTAAAAGCAGTGCCGTGTCAAGTGCCTATCTTTAGTGGCTCGAGTGCCACGGTACTGTCTCGTCCCTACAGAGCAAACAGGACAGGAAACCCCAAGTCACCCCGAGGCCTTTCCTCAGGCCTAGCTCCAAGCTGCCACTCCCTGAGCCCTGCGGCACAGTAAACACGAAGCTCCGAAGAGGTTAGAGCAATCCACAGAATGAACTGCGGCGCTCACGGCTCACAACTGCGACACCTCCCGGAACCGTCCGGGGGCATTTAATCTCGACACAAGGTGTGCAGAACGTTTTCTTTCTTGTTTCCCCACGCATTACGTTCTTTTCACCCAGAGTACTGCCCTTCTGGGCCTCAAGTTAAACAGGTAGTTGAGGAGCAGAAGGGACGCCTGAATCGCGTAGCACAGCCTGCTGGAGAACAAACGGAGGCGGAGAGCCACCGTGTTCAAGCACTCAGTACCCTAAACAGGCACGGGGTACGATGAGATCATAAAAGCCACTGCGAGTTTCCCAGTTCCTGGGAAAACGGGATCAGAACACATCCCTGGCTTCGCTGCTGCTAGCAGCCTAACTCGTGTCACCTGATGTTGACTCAGTTGCACGTTCAGCCAGAAAAGCTTTATTTTGATGTAGCCAGAATAACTCATAAGTATTAAATTTTTAAATTCTATTAAAAATTAGGTAATTGCTGTTTTTTTCTATAAACATGCTTATGCACAAATGTTTTCTATCTTTCTATTTCTTTATGACAGATTCACAGAATTGGAATCACTATGTCAAAAGCTATGAAAATTTTAAACTAAGTATGTTAATAGCTATTACTGACATTCCTTATTCTCTTCAGTGTTTATAAATGTTCTACAATGAGCAAGCATTCACTGAAAAAAATCAGTGAGTCAACACTATGAAAGTCACAGAAAGCTGGACACGATGGCACACGCCTACAATTCCAGGCCTCAGGAGGCTGAGGGTGGTGAGTTCGAGCCCAGCCTGGGCTACAAAGTGAAACCCTGTCACAAGGTACCAAAGTTACAGAAAACACACACTTGACTAAGGCTAAGTTTTAGTAAACGAGGCCTTAGGAACCGTAAATAATTCAAATAACTTGTACCACAGCAGAAAGCACACATAAAAACGGCAAGGAAAAACCATGCAAGTCACTGTCTTACAGGAGTGTGCTCCAGCCTACCACAACAGGATATTAATCCCTAGCTTGCTTTTAAGAAACAGAAATCTGATACCTTCATCAAAATATTTCACTCAAGAAGAATCAGGTAAACTGGCAATAGCTGATGTCTCTGATTCTCTTTGCTGCCAAGTGACATTTATAAAATAAGCAAAAACCTAATGATAAAATAAATGAAAACCTCCTCTCTATAACCCACGAATAATCGAAACACTACAAAGTTTTCACTATCTCAAGATGTCCTTAAGTTCTCTAGTAGAGGGAGAGCTCACACTGTTTTTTCCTAGCAATGCACATCTGTCCCGATTATACAGCTTGGAATCTCCCTGCTCCTGGTTCCCTCAGATCCACTTCTCCCACATTTCACTTTTAATACTCCCTACCTGAAGACACAAAGAACATACCCTATGTGTCCAATCAGCATTGTCCTGGGTAGTAGATCGTAACTTAGTATCTCCTGCTTTATTGTAAGGAAACTTTTCAACCTCCACATAAATTCTATTCCAATACCTTGAAGCTAATTCACTTAACCCACAGTTTTGACACAGCGAGAACATAACTGACCTTCAGCATCATGCCAGCTTGCTCATAGGCTCTGCAAAGACAAGACAATTTCTTTGATGAGTCTTGATGAACTAAGGGAGTGCAGGCCTGAAGGGGAAGTGACTCTAATGAAAATGGTTGGTCACAGTGGTATCACTTCAGGCTTGTTTCGCCCCACAACATCAATTTTGCTTGGTTTTATTTTCCTAGGTAATAATGCCTTAGGAACAGCAAACACTGAGTTGAAGACGTTTTCTTTTGTAGAGTAAAATTAAGTAAGGTTCGGAAAGGTTAAATGACAACCCTAAGCTTAATTGACAAACTTAAATCTATTTACAATAAAAGTTTCCACAAAAGAAGGAAGCCTCCTACTCTCCCACAGGCACTATTAACTAACCTGAAAGGGGAAGGAAGGATTCTAACTCACTAATTTCTTCAGGCTACTGAACAAAATAGTCCAGAAAATACTAAGCTGAGTTTAACTTAAACATATATCTTAAAATATAACTTTAAAAATTTTACCAGCCTACTAACAGTAACTTTTAAACATAAGTGACAAGTTTTTAAGATTCAGTTAAAGACCAAAGTAAATGAAAACAGCTGTCATAGCTTGTACCTAGATGCCCCCTAAAGCCTCATTTGCCAATGGTGGGCTTTTCCTAGGTGGCTGGATCTATGTGATAACTAAATTAGTCCACTGATTGGTTTAGCATAGTTCTGGGAGTGCATAAGGGGAAGGCTCACCTTGGAGGTGGGTAGCACCAGACAGTAGGCTTACAGGCTGAATGCAATAAACGAGAAAGGGAGGCTGCTGCTGCTGCTTCCCGCCTGCCACACATGGACTGTTTCTCCTCTGTGATGCCCCTCTGTAATCCTAACCTGCCTTGGAGCCAGCCAACTATGGACTGGAATTTCTACAAACTATGAGCTAAAATAAACCTCTCCTCCTTTTACTTGTGGGTGTGGGGTATTTGGTTCCAGCAAAAAGAAAGTAACTAAGAAAATAACTCTTTTATTTACATTAACACAAAATAATTTAGTTATGTACAAATTTTTAACTTGGAAAAACTTTACGAGCCTAATAACAGTAACTTTTAAAACATAATCTGCAAATAAATGAACACATGGAGAGTGTTACTTACTTGGCAGCATGAAAAAGACTGAATGGATGCAATAATGTCAAAATTAAGGAAAAAAAAGGAAATCAATAGTTTCTAGACAGCTGCTATTTAAAAGATAGTTAATCAAATCACTGGTCCCATTGGTCCCAGAACACAAATCCTACAAATAGGAAAAAATAATAATAATAATTCAATGCCCAATGAAGTCTCTTAAGACCAAAAAATTCATAAAGCACTGACAAAACATCACAAAGATTTAAACTCTTTCTACTTTGTATTAATCTGACCAGTGTTACTAAAATGCAAGATTATCATGACTGTAATTTGCAAATAAGGCAAAATAAGCACTTTTAATTGATAATTTTAAGATACCTTAGGAAATCTTTTCAAAACTACTTAAAAATCTTATTTTTAAGGAAGCCTCTATTTTTTAAGAATGTAAGTATATACATTTTTAATACATGTACTATAACTTCATTCTTTAGCATGTGTCCCTTTACCTCAAGTAAAACCACGGTCAAGCAAAACCATAAACTATAATAACAAATACACTCTAAAATGCAGTTTTGTAAACCACTGTGGACCTTGTGATCCATCACTACCCATGTTCCTTCAGAGCTTACAAATCTAACCATTTTCTAATTTAAAAGTATTTTACTTTACATGCAACAAACTTATAATAAGAGAAAATAAGTTTCTGTCAAAGTTATCTATTTTTTCAAATTCTTTTTTAAAGGCTTAAAAAGATACGCCCTATTATTTTCATGGGCCACAGCTTCCCTCAGGCAGGCATCTTTTGCTTGTTCAAACTGTTTGGCATTTTTAAAAGCAACAGCTGAAACAAAACAACAAAATAAATATATCCATTTACACATACAGACTTTCTATTTCTATCATTTAAAAAATCTCCAATAAACCATTATGGAAATCTGCATTTTATGTGAAGTATCACAAGTATACTAGTGAGTTCAAGTACCTGGGAAGTTTCATAAAACTATAAAATGTTTCTTTCTCCTAAAGGAACTCCCTTACATTTCTGATTATCAGTATTTCCAAAGTATTTCCATAGGTTTTTTTGTTTTGTTTTGTTTCGTTTTGTTGTTTGGCAATATAGCAGTGCTACTTCCACTCAAAACCGAGAATTCTGAGGCCAGCACGCCCAGCACTCCCAAGTGTCAGGCAGGGCCTTCAGTCACAAAAGAGGGCAGCTCACTCCCACAGCTCTACACTCCATGACAGAAACACTGCTTCTGTTGTAGCTCATTAATTATTTGGGAACTGAAGACCAATTTTACAATGAACACTTCCCTCTTGGCAGGTTCAAATAAATGTCTAGCAGTGCATCTCTTAAAAAACAAAGCTTTTGCCCAGTGTGGTGGCGCACACCTATAATTCCAGCACTCAGGAGGCTGAGGCGGGAGGATTGTTCCAAGTTTGAGACCAGTCTGGGCTACAAAGTAAATTCAAGGCCAGCCTGAACTGCATAGAGAGACCCTGTCTCAAAACAAAACAAAACAAAACAAAACAAATGACACAAAGCTATCAGACTGTTTTGGGTTACACACTGCAACAAAAGGATTATAGTCACAAATACCTGCTTTTCCATATTCTGAAGCGGCACTGTCATAGTCTGGCTTCCATTTTAAAAAACCAGTTTTTAGGCTAGAAAGAAAGAAAGAAAGACACATTTAACAGACGTTACCAACTAACTACATTTGCAGGTCAGAATCATGCTCATCATGACTGTGTAGGTCATTAAAATGAATTTTTAAAAAAGGAAAGCATCAGGCTTAAACCTCCCCCATGGAACGCACCTCCATTCAGACTTACGGACAAGTACAGTACACACAACCCCACCTCTTCCCTCCCACCAGCACGGACGCGATTTTTTCCTTTTGAAGTGCCTATGTCACATCCAAGGCCCCCAGACCGGCAGCTCCAGCATTACCTGGTCACTTGCTGGAAATGTACGCTGCTACCCACCCCAGGCTTATAGAACCAGAACCTCAGAGTGGGATACCCAGAAAGGGGATAGTATGGTAACCAAGAGAAACTGCCAGCCGCATCACCACTGCCTTTAGATGTCAAATCAAAGTACAATTTGCCCTTTTGCAATATTTTATTTTAAAGTATTTATTAAAATTTTATTTTAAAGTAATTATCAGGTTTACAGTGTAATTCATTGGCTGTCAAACTTGGGTGGGCATAAGAATTGCTGAACATCATTTTAAATTGTAAATTTCAGTTCAAATAAGGAAAGTCTGCTTACCTATAACACTGCTACTAGCTTATTATGAATCAGGAGAGCAACTTAGATGAGGGGCCCTCAAGGTACACCCTATGTTTTGGGACAGCTCAACCAACTGCCCACAGAATCTTTTAAGTAACATTCTTTTACTACAAAATTCAATTATTTAACACATAACTTGTATTTACGTACTGTAACAATATTCAAAGTTGTAAGCCAGTTTTTAAGCTTACCAAGAATTTCATTACTCAGAAAACTAAAATCCTTAAAATTGCAAGATGTCTATTCTAATCCACAAAATTGAGGAAATATGCAATAAAGCAAAACTCTTAACTCTCCGTCCCATACCAAAATGCTCATTACTCTCCGCATGCAATACAGAATTATTTATGTCCCATTGGGAACAAGATATAATCATGTCACTCTCTGATGTCCTACACCTAGACAGAGCTGGAGATTTACAAATATCAAAGATCATCACAGCCAACTGAGTTTAACCAATTACGAAAAAAGAAGGCACTGTAGCTAAATTCAGTTTCACAGCTAATCTATCAATTGTTTTGACTGTGTCCAACCTTAGTAAGGAAATTGACCAATTTCCTAGGACAAAAGAAATCAGCAAAACCACCATTTATTTGAAGGGATTACTGACTATACTATCATTAGAAAATAGAGAAAAATTAAACCTTCTCTCCTAAGCTCCTGGCCTATTTTCCCTGCCACCTGCTGAGCTACTCTGCCTAGAGGACTTTAAACAGAACTTTCAAGCCGGAATCCAGCACCTCACTGCCCCAGTCCCACCCACAATCGCTTTCATTCACTTGGAGCCCCTATCTGGGCTGAAGGCCACTGCCTCCACTCCATCTGACAAGTTCTTGGAGAAGAAACTAAGATGTTGAGCTTTCACTTGCACAGCCGGGAAGTCACTAATTCGTCCACAGCGAGGCTATAATTTGTATGTCTTGCTGCTGGGTGGCTCTGAGCCACCAGTGGTAGATGCATCGCTGTTCCATCAGGTAGTACAATCCGCCTGATAGGACAGTCACACATGTACCTCTGGTGGCTCAAGCCAGCAGGAGTGTGTTGAAACTCGTCACCTCTACTAGACAAATGCTGCCCAATCCTTTCCCCTTTTATTTAATTCAGGCCATCATCACCCCTCCCTGAAGTCAACAGCAGACTAACGTGACTCATGGCACCTGCATAGGAGTTACCTTTCCCACTGTGTTCCCCTCCTCTCCCAGCACCCCAAACAGTAAGCCCCAAACCCCACCTACCAATCTATGCTTCTAGTCTAGCATAGATTTCCTATTCCTACTCATCAGTATACCTGCCTACTCTCCTGTGAATTCTAAGCTCTTGAGAAAATGACCACTTTAGGGTGTCCCAGTACCCCAGTGGTTGGTTCAGGTATGCAGCAACAACTCCACAAACGTCTGCTTAATGAAAAAGCCACAGTTCTCTCTCCTTCCTCCCTCACAGTTTATGCTCCACGATGCTGGCCCAGAGCAACTCCAGCCAGGTCTCGTTTATTCCATGCAGAGAAAAACTAACGCTCAGGGCTAGGCTCTGAAGGGTCCCAGCTTCTTTCTGTTCTCTGTGTAGTGTCCAGAGCTCATTCTCAGGCCTGTGGCCACCACACTGTGTGTAGAACCACTCTCACAAGATTTTCCCTTGAAAAAGTTCCTTACTTTGCAAGCCTTGCTCAGAAATCATCTCTTGATACTTTTTTAAATTTGTTCCAGCAGAACGAACTTGTGTGCTACCAAAGCAGTTAGTACAACTTTACACATATTTGTTACACATATTATTCTCACTGTACTTTGACTGCTGTGATTACTTCCTGCACCCAGAGCCCAGCACCTGCACCCCGCCCATTAGTAGGACGCATCATCATCAGCTTGAGTGCTGCCGCGGTCTGAGCACTGGCTCTGCCCTCTTCCATCTGTGCAGCCCTGGGCAAGTCAGCGGGAGGCTTCCCTTAGTCTATCTGCAAAGCTGTCATGCACATGTCAGATTATGAAAATGTGTATCGAAGCACCTAACACAGTAGGCTTTTCATTACGGTAACTGCTGAATTAAAATCGTTGTGAGTAACGTAAGCAGGGGAGGAGGAAGGGGTCAAAAGATTAAGGAGATATAACTGCGTTCCACAAACACTGCTGGGTGCCTGCCGGGTCTTGGACCAGGAGACGGTGGAACACACGCGAGGGCTGAGTACTGAGTTCTTGCCCCCCGGGAACAGCAGGCCGGAGAATGACAAGAGTGCACTGGGGCATCTAGGGCTGATCAGCAGCCCCTCCATCACAGAAGGGGCCCTCAGAGCACCGGTGCTCAACAAGGACTCTGTCCTTCAGGGGGCACTGCGGTTGTCACCGTGGAGAGAGGCGAAGAGCTGCAGCCGGCATCTGGGGACAGGAGACCGGGGTGACTTCCTTAAACACCAGCGAACAGGCCCCGCGGCAGGAACCCTTGGCTCCCGGGCTGGGCGTGAAGCCCAGGTCCGAGAAGCGTGCGACCCCGCTAACCCGCCGCCGCGACGCTCGCGAGGCCCACGGCCAGGACCGGGCCGGGCTTCCGCGGGCCCTCGGCCTCAGCGGCCGGCGCGCCGCCCCCTCCAGCCCGCAGGAGCTGCCCGGGTCGCGGCCGGAAGGGGCCCGGCGTCCGCACTCTGCTCACTCACTATTTCTCTGCCTTGGCCAGGTGCTCCAGCCCCTCGTTTATTTTCTGGGCCGCCATCGCCGGGTCCAGTCCCTGAGGTGGGGCGACAGCGACGCCGCCCGGAGCCCGCGAGACCTGGCAGCAGCCAAGGGACGCCACCGAGGGACCAGCGCGCAGGCGGCGCAGAGGATGCCGGGGGCAGTGGCGCCTACGGGGGCCTGAAGTGCTCAAACTTGTGGCAGCGAAGTTAAAGGGCATCGTATAAGCTTCGCCTGCAGAGGACGCAGACGCACCGCGGAAGCGCTGATCCCGCTCCGGGTTGCCTCGCGGGCCTGGTGAGCACAGATCAGGAATTCAGTCTGGTGCTCCTGGAGGCGGGGAGCCCACAGGTTGGAGGCGGGGCCTGGCGGGAGGAGTGGGGTCACTGAAGCATCCAGGACACCGTGTCCTCTTGTTCCCCCTCTCATTTCCGGCTCTTCAACAAGAGCAGCTTCCTCTCCCTCGAGCTCCTGCCTGATCCGCTGCCTCTTCACAGTCCCAAAAGCAACGGCCAAGGGACCGTGGACCGAACCTCTGAGCTAGGCGCCAAATAAACCTTTCCTCTTTATAAGCTGATTGGCTCAACTATTTGTTACAATACCAGAGTGGCAAACACAGCCCCTCTCGCGTCAGTTTACCCAGCCTGCTTTACTAGTCAACAGCATTCAGTCGCTCTTGCACAAACCCTCGGCTCCCTGGTCTCCTCCCTCCTTTCTCCCCGCCTGGAAAGCACCAGCTCTCCGCTTCCTCCGCATCCCCTCGAGAGCAGGTGACAGTGGCTGGGGGAGCCAGAGGCTCGCAGTGGGACCTCCTCTCCACCCCTCCTGTCTTCCTTATTTGGCCTGATGGGCAAGTGCTACCCACCCGGGCCCTGAGACCCATCATTTGGCTCCATCTGCAGAGAATTCTGTCACCTTTCCGTCCTGAAGAGGCACAGTCAACCACTCCTCCCTCCCAGAGCCGCCTCGCGGCCCGAGTCACTACCATGGGTCTCTGCCTGCCCGGCCCCCGCGGGCACCCCGGGGTGGCACCGAGTACCAGGCTCCCTTCTTCACTCGGGGCTGCGAGCCCCCCAGGGTTAGAGCAAAGCCCGGCAGCAGCCCCAGGCCCTTCG
>RJWT010036890.1:0-13170 GCA_004365215.1 Cuniculus paca | reverse complement strand
CTTATAATGAAGCCAGGCAAATATGGTAATGGACACGAGAATGGGGCAGAGGTGGAAGCTATGTTTGTAACTAAAGCTAACAATATTTCCATATTGGCACTAGATGTGGAGTCGGGGTTGGGGTGGGGGTCAAAGAAAAGACCAGTGTTTGGCTTGGGAGGGAATGATCTGATTTGAAAAAGAAGATCTGATGGGGAGATGTTCAATGAGAAAGCATAATGGACGTGCAAGAAACAGACAATCATGAGGGTGATTCTCCTAGCCAAGGGTCAGACCTAGCTTAGAAATGTACTCACTGAACCCATTCATCTACTAAGAGCCTGCCCATCTGAAGAACATCCTTTTAAAAACAGTGTTTAAAAAATATGATTGGTTGAGTGAATTGCAATTATCTGCAATTGCTTGAAATAGCTCATTTAAAATAGAGGGGTTGTGGGGAAAAAGGAACTCTTCTCCACTGTTGTAGACTGGTGCAACCACTGTGGAAATCAGTGTGGAGATTTCTCAAAAAGCTAAGATTAGAGGTTCCATTGGACCCAGCTATCCCGCTCCTGAGCATTTTACCAGAAGAACTGAAAACATCATACCACAGTGATATATATGCATCCATGTTTACAGCAGCACAATTTGTAATAGCCAAATCTTGGAAACAACCCAAGTGCCCATCAATTGAGGAATGGATAAAAAAGATGTGGTCTTTTTATACCATGGAGTACTACTCAGCTATAAAGAAAGATTGCATCGAGGCTTTTGTAAGTTAATGGACATAAGACCATACTCATAAGTGAAATAAATCAAACTCACATGTGTAAATACCAAATGTCTCCCTAGTGTAAGAAACTGAAAGAGCAAATATGATCCAAAATCTACAATAAATATTGCGCAACAGTAAGAAACTGCTCAAAGAGGAAAAGTAACTGGGATAGGGGAAAGGAGGAAAAAAGGAAGGGAAAAGGAAAAAGACATGTTTGTATATATACACATAAGATAGCTAAAATGATATACTACTAAATGTATTAGTTCTTGGAAAAGAACAGTTAATACTAATGATTAGATCAATTTTACATGTCCATATCTAGTAATCTAAGCAACCCTTTTGAAGGTAACAATATGAAATATTACAACCATTGTTAAATTCCTATCATCTTGTTCTGAAAACCTCTACTGTTATTGTTTTGGGTTTGCTGTTTGTTTATCTCTTTTGATTTTTGTTTTACTTTTCTGTGTCTTTTTTTCTTGTAAATAAATAAAAATAGAGTTTGATGTCAAAAGAGCAATATGGTAGTTAATATTTACATTTTACTTTCCAATAAATCACAATTATTATTTTAATATTTATTTTAAAATAATCTTCCTACACTATATATGATTAAAACTTTCCACATTTAGTTCTTTAGTCTTTAACACTGTGAAATTATTTCAATTTAAGAATTATGAATAATTATCTAACTGATTTATTAAAGTAAATAAAAGACAATACCAATAAATACAGCACAACAAATGTGACGAGGGCCGGGGATTTAGCTCTGCGGCCTAAGCACCTGCCTGGCAAGTGCGAGGTCGTGAGTTCGATCCTTGGTGCCACAAAAAAAAAAAAAAAAAGTGAGCAAATGTAAGAAGGAACAAAATTCCAGAGCCACAACACACTGGCATCTCCTCATTCACAGCAGAGTGTAAGGCTGTGTCTCTAGTGCAGTAGTCACAAATCAAGTGTGCAGAGGCAGAAGGTGACACTGTAGTAGAATGCCCTCCTGAGATTCAGCTGTCTTTATTTTCTGTTCCCCATCTCTTTCATAACATTAGGCACACCTCACAGAAAGGCAAAAGGCATATGACTTCTATCTGCATGGAAATTTTCTAATGAAAACATCTATCCAGACCATAAAAGTTCAAGTATTTGCTCTTAGAAGTTCATCTAAATGTGTGTTAGTGCATGTGGAAATACACATGACCAAGTCCCTTATCTCTACAGTCCTAGTGATCACCCTATATTATCTACCCATGTCTCCCTAAACATTCCTCTTCTAAAGCAATGTCAAACACTTCCCCAAGTGCTGGTCAGAACACATGTCACTGGTGAAAAACCAACTGAAATACATAATCACACAACTGACAGTTTCCAATCTCTGTTAAGACAACAGGCAGCAAGATTATCTGGCGAAAGCTACTGTACAAAAAGAAAACCCCAAGTATCTAACACCAAAAACATTTGAAGACTTCTACTTGTTTACTTGAGCTAATTTCTTACACTGTGCTGATCAGAGGCATGTTTGTGGCACCATTAAAAGAATGAGTCCAAGTGTAAGAGGGCAGCATAACTGAAACTAGCAGAAAAACAACAGACTACACCCTGGCTCTGCCATTCTACTGGATATCACTGAGGATATTAAGTGCAATCTCAGAATCCCAGTTCATTCAGACAAAAAACTGACCAAAAAAAGTACTTTATAGGATTTTTGTGAGAATTAAAACAATTCTACAAGTACATGCAGTATGGAGGCAGGTTATAAGAGATGGATATAACACAGTACCAGCACTGCTCGCATCAAAACCTTATAAAGATTCAGTTACATCTAGGAATAAAGACAGGCAGTTCAAGGTTTCACCTCCAAAAAGCCTTCATTTCTCTTGGTTGTGTTGTGAGGATGTGTAACAGCTGAAATAGAATTTTAGTTTATGTATATAAGATTTCCCAGAATATCCAGATGCAAAGATCTGACCAATATGCACTTTAGACAAAAATACTCCCATGTAAAAACCATTTATCTATTATGTGAACAAATCAAGTAACTACATCTGCTTATATCACTATCAAGGCACAAGGCGATGAAAGGCACTCCAAAACTATGCAACAGCAACCAGCAAAGAATAACAAGCTTTCACACACAAATATGTTACACAAGGAAAACACCACTGACTTCCCAGTCATGTACGTTGATATATACTATAAGTCCCAAGAGGTGAGAGGAGATGTTAATATTTTTTCTAAGTTTACTGAACGCCTAAGTACCTTTGTCATAGGCGTTGAATATGAATATAATACTTCAGGGCACAATTCAGAAAATGCTTATCTGAGTCAGTTTGCTACAACAAAAGAGCTTTGACTGAGTAATTTATAAAGAACAGCAATAAACTACATAGTTCTGGAAGCAAGGAGGTCCAGAACCAAAGAGCCAGAGGATTCAGTGTCTGATGAGAATGCATTCCTTAGATGTCATCTGCTATGTGAACTAACATGATGGAAGGTACAACCAGGTTCCCTGAAGGCCTGGTGGGAGCCACTGAGCTAGTGATCGCTGGGAGCCAAATGCAGAGCAGCAAAGGAACCCCCAAGGGCAGCAAGCACCTAAGAAACACCCTGAGAGCATGAAGCCATGGAGGTGAACAGGTGTTCCAGCCCCAAGACCATGGGGCACAAGAGGCGAGCTAGTCAAGGAAAGGGGTATCATACAACAAATGTATAATTACACACATTGTGGTTGGATGAACAATCTCTTCGTCTCATTCGGAGGAAGGGCTCCACCTGACCTCAGCTTTCTGTCTCTATCTTTATTTTCTTCATCCTCTGAATGTTCCCCACTGCCCGGAACTTAGAGAGCTCTCTCAGATGCAACAAAGGCTCTTTTATAAAAGCACTAATTCCATTCATGAGGGAAGAATCCTCATGATCAAATCAGTTTCTAAAGGCCCCATCCCCTTAATATTACTACATTGCAAATTAATAAGGGTCATGAACTAAAGAATGTAGATGCCTTTTAAGAAACTAAGAAGAGCAAAGAGAAAGAGTCTCCAAAAAGTCTCTAAAAGGCAAGGCAGTTCCATATGCAAACACATTCCTATAAATTCGTCCTATTTTACCTACACTAGGAATGCTTTCTTAAGTGTAAATGGACTATTTGCTACTGCTTTCTATATAACTTTAACACTAGTCCATTTCTGATCATTTCTTACTATTAATTATTGTCAATCTTTTTTTTTGTTTGTTTGTTTGAGACAGGGTCCCACGAAGTAGTACAGACTGGTGATGAACTCACTCACTGTTTAGCTCAGGTTGGCCTCAAACTCACAGCACTCCTCCCTCCTGCCTCAGCCCCCGAGTTCTGCAATTAAGGCAAGCACTGCCTTGCCCAGCTAACTGCTGTCAATGCTTGATCCTCATCTCATCCTGTAAGAGTGATACTTTTTTCATACACATTCTTATTTCACAGGTAAAATTCATTTCCTGGGCTGCAATCATAATCTCTCTGCGGATGACTCTAAAATATGTATCTCTAACCAGGGGCTTTCCAGGGCAATTTTTTTCTTTGAACTGATGATATGATAGAACATGTCCAGTACTCAGTCATGGTCTTTTCTCGGTAATGATCTCTTGTAGACGTCCTAATTCCATCAATTGCACCACCTTCTCAATTCAGTAATCTTATCCTCATGTCCTTAAGTCATCAACTGTTTCTTTACAATTTTTCCCAATCAAGATTTTACCTTTCTCTTTCTACATTCAAACCATTATGATCCATTTGCCATGCTTCCAAGGTGCTCTCCACTGCAATTCATCCCATATACCACCACATAATCTTTTATCAATATATGCATACTGGGGCTGGGGATTTAGCTCAGCAGCACAAGCACCTGCTTGGCAAATGGAAGGCCATGAGTTCAATTCCCGGTACCAAAAAGAAAAAAAAAGTATAAAAAAGTATGTATACTGTATCTCAACTTATAAACCTTTTATAATCCCTTTCTAGATTGGATAAAATACCAAATAATGAGTACAAAAATAACAGTTCTCAAAAGTCGTTCTAAACAACTTACTTCAAATTTAGGAAACTACCTCAGAGATTCAGAAATGATGGCAAAAACTATCTATTTTCCAAGTATACCATGAGAGCAACTAAATGTTCAATAACATGGGCAACTGTAGTAAAATCTTACATAGTAATTGTAAGTACAGAAAACTGCTTATGATCTATTAGGTTTTAAAACAACAAAAATATTACATACAATACAATCTCATTTAAGTGGGATTATTTGTACTTTTGTATTCTGACATGTAAACACACAGACACATACAAACTGAATCAAATGGTATCCACATTCACTGACATGGGACTTTGTTTTACATAGGTTATAGGCTTTGTTTTTCTACACTAAGTAATATTTTTAATTTAATAAGTGTAAAATACGGCATGATGCTTTATGGTTTCCATAGCATTTTTGTCTCCTTACTGGTTTCTCAAAACCACATGTGTACATAGCACAGGCATTATCAGTTCACCCTGAAAGAGGAGGGAATTGGGGCTCAGACAAGATAAGTGACTTTGACTTTTTCAAGAAAATGTGTCAAAGTAGCTGAAAATGCAAAAGTAGAATTCATGCCTGCTGACCTTTATGCAGAGCACTCTCCAACATTCCAACCTCCTGACTAACACAAGATTATTGCCTCGTGCGAAATAATAAAAAAGATAATACTACAGAAAGTATTCACAAATAAAATCATTAAACTACATTTTTAAATAAACATGAATTTGCCAAACTAATAAATGACAAATTTAATAATTGATATAAAATAGAGATTTAAAAGCATTCACAGGGTTCGGAAACCATATATATTTAAAAAGAAATACTTATCATTTGGCCAGTGAAACAGATTAGACAAAAATAAGCAAAATACAATGATTACAAAGAATTATGTTTAAAAATAAGTACAGCAATGATCACTTCTAAAACAACAGCCAGTTGAGATAGACTGTACTGATTTTAATATAAGCAATACAAAATAAAATAGGTATTCTAAGTTCAAAATGTAAGAAAATCAAGGGCATTATGATTTGTTGTTAAAATGTGAAATATTTTATATGGTACAAAATAAACAACCTAAACGAAGTGCTATAGACCCTCTGTAGAGTATCTCTGACTGCCAATCAGCAACTACGACCCCTTTCGGCCTGAAGAAGCCAGATCAGTCATCGCCCATTTCTCCCTCACAGCAGTTCGGGATACTTCTTCAGAGGGGGAAATGTTACAGGCAGCTGAGTTAGTTAGAAATATTACAGGCAGTCAGATAGGGCCAGGCCTTCTAGAAAGGGGACACAGGGGACCAGATGTCTTATGACCCTGAAGGAGACAGACACCTCCCACTGTAAGCCAGATCTCAAGACAAAAGGCAAAACAAATACAACCACACCCTAAGTAGAAACATCAGGGATTGATATTCTAAATAGGTATGGATCACCTTGACCATCCCAATCTCCCATAGGAAAAGTCACTGATCCTTAAGAATGATTGCTTGCTACATAACTCGCTTCCCTATTCGTCCTTGATTTAGTCAATTTTACCTGAACAATTAATCTTATTGGTTGACTATAGTTCTGTCCCACCTCATGCCCCATTGCCTTGCAAGTTCCCAGGTTTTCCCCATCTTGGACCCACCTCACCTCGTGGTTTTACCCTATAAAAATCCTTAGAAAAGCCAGTCTTTGGCAACTCACTCGGGATCCCTTCTGTCTCTCTCTCAGACAGAAGCTTTCTTTCTCACAATAAATATATCCTGCTCATTAAAAAAAAAAAAAAAAAGCTCACCTATATAATGTATAAAACAAAATGTGTATCATTATATTCATAAGTAGAATCTCATTATATTGTTAAAAATGACTTCAAGAATGATTTTTCCCATTCATTTCTCATACTTACTATTGAGAATTTAACTTAAATGAATGACACAGAAAAAACTGAAATTCAAAAGCTTGTAAATCTATCAAATACAATACCTTACAAATCAATGGGGAAGAAGTAGGATTAAATGATATTCGTTCACTTCAAACTTCAGAAATTAACAGTTGAGTAACACTTAAAATTATATTTCTCAATTCCTTTATAAAATCAATGCCTGGCCAAAATAGTTATTTCTTTCATTATTTTTCAGGGGTCTGACACACTTCCTGTGAATCTTATCATGTTTTTGTTTATAATTATGACGCATTCCACCCCAACTGCCATATTTGTTTTTCTTACTACACAGACATACCTCATCTTAAATCAGTTTTAATTTCCCATATTAGAAATGTACCCTTGTAATTTTATAGAAAGTAACTGACTTCAAAGATAAATGACCAACATAACAAAAATGTAAAATACCCAAAAATCCTTTAAAACATTAAAAGTGCAATTACTGTTTTCCTAGCTAGTTCTACCCTATGCAAAGAATGCCCATGTATGTATGTATGTATGTATGTATGTATGTATGTATGTATTTATTTGTTTATTTGCCGCACTATGGATTGAACTCATGACCTCACGCTTGCCAGGCAGGTGCTTATGCCATTGAGCTAAATCCTCAGCCCATGCCCTTGTATTTATTAAAACTATCAATGAAAAGAAAACTCACAAAATTTTTGCATATTCATTATAAACAAAAATATGTTTCATACCTCTTCCAAGAATAAACATTCTGTGCAAAGGAAAAAAATACACCTTAAGATTTTATAAAATGTTAGCTAGAGCAATCTGAAAAATTCCTCCAAAAATCTGCAGACTGTACCACAGCACATGCAAACATACAACACATAAACACATGGGTATACACACTTGCCTACAACATAAAAAAGAGGAAAAGGAGGCATTCAGCAAGGCAGTAGTTATCTAACAGTTAATTCCATTTTTACTTAATGATGGCCCATATGAAAATTGTTCCTAATATCACAACTGTAAAAAATATTATACCTCAAGATCTTAACAATATATTGTAGATTTCCAACTATTAACCACACCCTAAATAATAATGAAATCAATCATATATTAGAGTTGTTTGAGATTTTGACTTTGTTTTCATTTTTGTTCATTTCATTATGTTGCCCAGGCTGACCTCAAACTCCTGAGCCTCCTATAGACGAATCATTTGTTTTTTGATTTGTGAGGAGGGAGATTACAAAGCTCTCTAGGTGGAGTAAGTGTATCAATTCATTTAACTCTGACAATATTACAATCTACAGATAAAAACTATGAGGTGCCTATACATTAAATAACTCCAACAATGTACCACATTTGGTAGGTGGCAGTCAAGAGTTGAGCTCAGAACATGCACTAGATCACTAAATTGTCCCATCTGTCTCCACTTTAGGAATTATAATTCACATGAGGCCTCATGTCAAGTGTCTGCTGCAATGTTTTGTTGTTGCTGATAATGATGATATTAACAACAGTCATTTGCCAAAATAAGGGAACCAATGAAAAGAAATGCAGTTTATTTGTGAATTCAAAATTAATACATAGGTAATGAAAAAAGTAAAAAGCATGGGTCTAATCTAAGTCCCACCATCCTACCAGCATACCATATGTCTTATACAACATAATGCCGTATAAGATAAAATTATATTCCTATTACCTCAATTGTTTAAAAACACAATAAATTTAGTAAACAACTTCATTCATACTAAACTATAAAATAAGGATTCTCAAACCAATGAAATCCCAAGGAAAGGAGTTAAAAACAAATGATATTGGATATGTTTATGAAAGGTTACAGTATTCATAAAAGAAAGGAAACCTAAGCCTAGAAAAAAATTGATCATAAGCCACACTCATTACAACTTTCCAAAATAGTTCAATAAAGAACTCTTTGTCTGGAGCTATCTCATCTCCTCATGTGATGGTGGCAAAACAATAACAGTGAACATTTCTGGTACTGTCAGATATTAGCCTTAGAATGCAAAGTGATTATGTGGTCAACAGGAGCTAAAATATCCAGGTAAACACAATAAATATATAATGTAGTAGATGTAAGAAGGGAAGTGGAAACCAACTTGTGACTCCAAACCTCTCTGAGAGGTAACTAGGAATGGCTGGGCCTAATATGACCAACAGGTTTTTGGCTCCAAGCTCCACACATAACCTAATTTCCACTACAAGCTAATTTTCATTAAAGAGCTTGCCAATGTACAGTGCTGATCTATCCATCGGCACTAATTTCCAAGACTGCTGCAGCCACATCTAGTTAAAGGTAATTTTAGGAAAGATTCTTTTTCAAATATTATTTGATAAACAAGGGTACAGTTGGTCATTTACAGTTGATATATTTATCTAAACAATGTACATGGAACTGTTTATAAATAAGCCAAAAATGGAGATTTCAAAATGACACAATTCACTTTTGAATACATTTAGCATGAATATATCCTTACTCATTATGTGCACATGAAGGAGTGGTCTACGTCTTGTATCAAGATTTTCATGTAGTTTTAATATCTTTCATGAAATACAATGATACAGATAATTAGAACAACAGAAAGTCATTTAATAATAAAGTTTATAGAGCCAAATTTAATCTATATGCAATGATTCAGGCAGTTATATCAAAACATGCAGGCCAGGCATGGTGGCGCATGCCTATAATCCCAACACTCAGGAAGCTGAGGCAAGATGATTGCTTATGTAGCCTGGGTTACATGAGTGAGTTCAAGGTCAGCCTGTCTCATCAAAAAAAAAAAAAAAAGGCAGTATTTTACACAGACCATCATTACCATCAATTTAGTGCTTTATTTGAGAGATGTGAAAATGTCAATTACTCAGAGTTATGGCTCACTCATTGGTGGTAATGTAAACTAGTAAAACCACTATGAAAATCAGTATGAAAATTCCTTAAAAAACTGTTTTACTGAAAGAGTAAAACAAATCATATTACAGTGATAGGTGCATGCCCATGTTTATGACAGTACAACTTACAATATCTAAATCATGTAAGAGGGATTCCTGCCTACCAAAAGATGAATGGATTAAAAAATGTATACATATACAGACTACTATTCAGCCATAAGAAGGATAAATTTAAGCCATCTATAAGAAAACAGATGGTCTTGATACCAAAATACTAAGTGAAATATGTCAGTCATAAAAGATTAAATATTTCTAATATGAAAAGACTTAAAATATAAATAACAAACAAAACAAAAGAGATGTTTAAAAAAAAAGACAGATTCTGTAGAGATAGGATGGGGATATGGAGAAGGAGGGTACAGAGGAGGAATTAAAATGATCAAAATGTACTATGTATGAGTTTTCAAATCCCAAGCTGAACATAATTGCTATGTATTACAAACCTGTAATAACAGAAAATTTAATTAAAAAAAAAAACACTAACCATCCTACATTTGGAGATTCACATAAGAAAGATAAAGGCCTACTTTTGCATACTACAAAACTTGCATATAAATGTTTAAAAAGAATTTCAAAAACCAAAAACTCAGAAATGATTCAGATGTCCATCAAAAAGGAAACAAACAAGTGTATCAAGAAACAATGTAAGTCTGAGCAATAATGAAAAAACAACTATTAATACAGAATACACAACAAACTAAATCAAAATAGTTATGCTGATAAAATAAACTGGCCAAGAAAAACATACAAATTGTATCTATCCATTTGCAGAGGACTCTAGAAAATACAAGCTAAGCAACAGTGGTAGAAACAGATCAGAGGTTCCTTGGTGATGGCAGAAAGAGGCATGAAGAATTAAAGAAAATCATGGAAATGCTTGGCAGCAATAGATACATTTGTTAACGTTTACAGTAAGAACTCTATGGAGATTCTACACATAGATATGTTTTAAAACTCATACAATTACACATTTAAATACATACAAATCTATAATACTTCAATAAATTTCAAATTTTTAAGTAATACATCAATAAATGGTTTTTCTCTTAAGTAAGGTTAAAGTGGACATTTACAGAGCAAGTTAATTTATAATGACATATCCATGAAAAATTTAACAAAAAACATTAATAGTTCAGGCATTACATGCCCATAAAGGAGAAAGAACCACTTTTAGTTCTTCTTAATACTCTTATTTTTGCTGTTTTGATTTGTGGTTTAGACTTCAAGAGTAACTGAGAAGTCAATAGTTGCTCCGACATACATGTCATAATAACAATCTCTTTACCATGGAAGAAATACAAATAGCAAACAATTCCTTAATTATAATTTCCTCAACTATAAATGATGTATCTACACTACAACAGAAGGATGAACAGTTAACTTCTTACAAAGGAGTGATACTGAGAACATCAAGTAATTAGTAAAAGAGTGAAGTTCAGGAACTACAGCTGAAAGCTAATCACAAAAGAGTAAAGTAGAGAAATACATAAAATAAGAAAATAACTTCTACCCTTCTGCTTTCTACAATTATAACTTTCTTACACTTGTTATAAGCACAGTAGTTTCTCACAAGGTCTAGCAATTTGAATTTCTAAGAGATTATATATGATGAAAAGATGCACAGAAAAATTTATGAAAATGGATTATTTCTATATTTCCTATTTTAACTCTTTATACATTGGTGGTCAAATTATGATTTGTAGGTTCTTTAAAAATAAAATAATCACCAAAAAATGTACTAAGTTTAAGAAATGAGTGTGGCTCATAAACTTTTAAAGTACACTAATTAAAAGAACTCAAAAGTCTCCTGAAATTATGATGCAAGTGGCACCAAGGTGCAGAGAAGATATAAAGTTAATAGCAAGAGATATACCTATAGTGTTGTTAAGTTGAAATCCAAATTAAATAAAGGGAGAAACTGTGTACCTGGGGATGAAAACAAGCCATGTATCAATATTATTAGAAAGATGTAATGGCTAAGCAGTACTTTGAGATAGTCTTCTGTGAAGTACATAATTTTATATTTTGTAATAAAAAATCAAGTAAATCGATCAATATTTACTTAGTATATGTCTTTGTGAAAAAACTGTACTAAGGATTATTGGAAAGCACTAATACAGACTACAAGCTCATGACATCACTTGGGAAAAAACAAACATAAAAACACGCATGAGTATAAAACATACTTAAGTGCTGGGGATATCACACAATACATTTCTCACCCATGAAACACAGGAAAAACTTTAAAACAAAAAATTTACAATGTTCCTTTACTACCCCAAAATTAAATTAATGCATAAGAAAATCTACCAAAAAATTTCAAAAATCAATAAACTACTCCAGTAAAAGTAAATTTAAAAGAAAAAATTTAAAGTAAAATAATTCACATTTTGACACATAAAATGTTGAATAGTACATGGAAGAACTAACGAATTTTAAGTCCTTGCACCTACATACAACATAATCACCATGATAGGAGACAATACCAGGGGTGAAGTAAGGACCTCCAAAAATCTGTTGCTGCCATACAGAAAATGTGAACTTTTTAGGAACTTTAGAAATTAACAAAAGACACTCCCACAAAAAAAAGTAGAACAAATGTCCACTCACAAAAACTAGCTGAATGCTGACAAAATCAGGCTTCACAGAGATTTAACTCATTCCAATTCCGACATCTCCATAGCTCCAGTAGGGCCCTTTAAAACCAACAAACTTTTAAGTACAATGGCTTTCAATACATGACACAGGGTAAGACAGGTTTGGAACTCATCAAAAGCCTTACAGAAAAATTCTGCTAGGGGGAAATTTCATCAAAAACCTCTATTCTTGTGGTTTGTCTTCACACATGATTTACAACTCACTCAGAGTAATGGATATCCACAGGGAAAGTACATGGGAGTGGGGATGACAAAAGATAAAGTTTAATACACCAGTCCCAGTAAAAACGAAGTTAACAACAGCAACACTTAAAAGTAAAAATGAGAATAAGATATTCACAGATATTTTAAAGAGCGCCAACATATTCCATGAATCTAAAATCATATACACATTCACAAGACTAGGTGAATGCAAAGAGAAAATACCAAGAAGATAACAATTTTTCCATCTTGTACCTGGCTCTCACGTTGAACCTTTGCATAAGCAGAAAGTGAAAGTAAAGGTAGAGGTGGCAAAAGCCTGGTGGAGCAATGAAAACATACCACACCCCAAGAGAGACCCATAACACTGCCCTGGGAAAGGCACGGGGCTCAAGACTCATATGGAAATTTGTGCTTTTGATAAAGTGAAACAAGCAATGACTTCATTGGCCACTTATGACAGAGACAATAGAATTTCCAGAATTAGTTCAGAAAGTCAAAAGCAATCAATAACAATAATAAAAAACAATAAATACAAAGCCTGGGGAGAGGAATTCTGATCTCAAGATTGATTACATTATATTATTAAAATGTCTAGTTTCACAAAAACACACACCAGATATGCAAAGTAATTAGAATATGAAGTTTATGAAGATGGGAAAGC
>RJWT010036889.1:0-13168 GCA_004365215.1 Cuniculus paca | reverse complement strand
AATGGCATGGTGTCTGAAGATGAAGTTTGTCATATGTTCCTTTCAAATCTTAGAATAGAGTTACGCTTTTTCCTAACATGAGCAGGCAAAGGGGAGGACATAAAAAGAAGCCCATCCCTTAAGGGAGATGGAAGGGGTCTATAGGGCTTTCTCCAGACTTTGCCATTGTACATGCACTGAGATCTAAGTCCTGGCTCTGCCGCTGTCCAGCTGCACTTACAAGTGGCCAGCACGCCACTGGGGATGGACCGGAAGTGAAGGCACTAGTGCTTTTCCATCATTCATGGCACCTGGCATGCAGAACCTGCTTCATAAGGGAGAGCTGCTTCTTCCCCAATGAAACAAAGGGCTACCCTCCCTGGGGAGCCTTCAACAGGCCTCCATGGATATGCAGTGGAGAAGGCGATGGGGAGGCCATGTGGATGAGGCGGGAGGCCATGTGGACGAGGCAGTGAGGCCTCTCACCTCTGTCTCATCAGAACAGCTCTGCTCTGACCTGTCTTATACCCTGCGCTCCCACTTAATACTGTTTTTGAGAAAGTATTTTAGCTCCTAAAATGGGTTTGAAAGTCAGCACTCTGGGCAATGGCTGCCATCCCCCCAGCAATGAACTTGATGTGTGTCTAGGCTCAACCTGGGGCTTTCTCTCCATCCTTGGCCCTTCATGCATCTTTCTGCTGTCATCTCCCAGCTTCTGGCCCTGTCCCCAGCATCCTTACCCTACCCTTGGCTACAGTTTCGCACCTGGTGAAGCGGACCTCGCAGATGTTGCACATGTATGGCTTCTCCCCGGTGTGGGTCCTCATGTGCCGCGGTAGCTTCCCGGCCCCCATGATGACTTTGTGGCAGATGGGGCACTGCTGAGAGGCCTTGGGCTTCAGCTTGCGCTCCTCTACCAGCGGCCAGGGTGGGAAAAGGCTCCCCAGATGGGTGGCACTCAGGAAGTTAAGATAGGCACCATAGTCATTCTCTGCCTTGATGGGGCCCAGTGGTCCCCCGGGCAGGTCAGGGAACATGTCCTTGAAGAAGTCGCTAGGGAAGGGTGGGGGTGGGGGTGGGGGCAGCTCCTCTTTCTCCTCCTCTTTGATCTTCCGGTTCTTGATGACCAGATCCAGTGGCCCACTGTCCATTGGCTGCTCAGGCAGCTGGGCAAAGGCACTGAAGTCCCCTGGCCAGAGGTGTGGGAAGAAGTCTGGGGCAAATGGAGATAAGGAGGGCCTCCTGTCAGGGATGTTGGCTTTGGGATACAGGTTCTCCCTCAGCAGAGACTCAATGGAGAAGTCCCGAATCACACCCAGATGGCCAGGGCTTCCAGCCTGGAAAGAATCAGGGAAGTCCCTGGGTGTGTCTGAATAGGCCTTCTCTGTGAGATGGTCTGTCTTGGAGGGGCTTTGGTGGCAGTTGATGTCCTGGGGGTCGGGCAAGTTTTCTTGGTCAGCAAAGTCCTCTGTATCATCATCATCATCCTCTTCTTCCTCTTCCTCCTCCTCCTCTTCATCCTCTTCATCATCATCATCTTCGTCGTCATCATCATCCTCCTTGTCATCCTCCTCGCCTCCATCGCCACCGGGCTCCATGATCTCCAGGCACACATTCACGATGCACTGGATCTCTAGCATCCTGGCAGCATTGAGGATGTGCTTGACATTGGAGGCAGTGATGGTGAGTGTGGAGGTGTAGGCAAACTCCAGGATGGCAGCCAGAGCCTCAGGCTGGACGAAGTCGATCTCATAGACATAGGGCTGGCTGGCTAGGCTGCCGGCTGTGAAGAGCTTCTTGAAGTACTTGCTGCACGCGGCCAGCACAGAGCGATGTGTGCGGTACTCCTGCTCCTGCACCACCAGGAGCACGTCGCACAGCAGCCCTGCGTGCCGCTGCTCGTTGAGACTGCACAGCACCTCGCTGCTGTGGTTGGGGAAGGGAATGCCGATGAGCTCGTCAATGCCATTGGCCATGTTCTCAGCCAGAGCCCTGCAAGGACACACAGAGAGGCCCAGTGTGGTTAGCAGCACGGCTCAGGAGGGGAATCAGCTCCAGGATTTTGAACTACTTGCTTGCCCACACCCCTATTTTGCTTAAGGGGTCCCCTGCCACTAGAAAGCTGGTCTTCTACCTCTCACCTTCACCATGCTTCACCCGAAATTCACAGCCCAACACAAGCTGGGAGTTTCTTTTTTTTAATTTTCAAAATCAAAACAGAAAAAAGGATAGAAATGACAACGAATTTTAAAAAAAATAGTAGGAAATGAACACTAGTTAATGTATTGCATATTGTTATCTTAGAAGTAGCTGCTCGGATTACAAGATCTAGGCATAAAACAATGATCAAACAATCAAACAATGACAGCACAAACTGTTCTTCCCGATGGATTAACAGAGATTAGCAGTATAGTTATCTATCTTGTATGCACACAGACATACATTTATATATGTATACCTACATCCATACAATAATCTTTTCCTTTCTTCCTTTTCTCCTTTCCCCTATTCCATAAGCTGGGGCTTTTATCTGCACCCTGGGAAGCTGGGAGTTAGTGTCTCACTGGACAGTGGGCATCAGCTCTGTAGCAAAAGCTGTAGAGGCTTCTCCTGGGCATGATTCACTGAATTCCACTTTACGAATGTGGAATTGCAGAACCCAGGATGAAGAGACACGAAGCCCAGAGGTTCCATGCATTCTGGCCACAGGGCCCACCTTTTATACAAAGACCATGCGGTGCTTCTGCCAAGAAGATGCTTTTGTCTCATGTGTCCTTGGACTTTGTAGCAGACTCACATTTTGCACCAGCTACCAGGAAGCTTACCATTCATTTTGTGGCTCATTTTTATCAAGTGGATGGGGATTTGGTGGGATATTTTGGTTCCTGAACTTACTCCTAGCTTTATCAGAGCTGGTGTTATTTCTTTTTATTTACAATTCTTGCTTTTTCTCTTTTAATACATTTTTCTTTAATACATTCTATATGTATTCTACATGTATGCCTGTTAGCCATTTCACCTATAAATAGACAGTAAAGTCAATACGAATGCAAATGTATTTTTAATTAACTTATCATGGCTATATTCTGTAAGCCTCATGAAAGTATTAACCTCTGTGGAGAGAAACTCTTCTGAGTCACTTTGTCATTATGGATGGTCCCAGACTTAAGATAGTTGGACACCACTTTTCAACTTTATGATTGTGTGAAAGTAAACCCACACAACCATTCTGCTTTTCACTTTCAGTACAATAGTCAATAAATTACATGAGATACTCAACACTTGATTATAAAATAGGCTTTGTGTTAGATGACTTTGTCCAACTATAGGCTAATACTAAGTGCTCTGAGCAAGTTTAAGGTGAGGGGCTGAGCTATGATATTGGGTAGGTCAGGTGGAGTGAATGCATTTTTGACTTACAATATTCTCTTTGACTTACAATATGCATTTTGGGGGGTATAGCCCCTCACTGTTAAACAGCATCTGTATGTATGTTGTGGCTACCAGGCAAGAGTAGGCCAGGGCAGAGGGTGACTGGTATCCCGTCCATTCAGGAAGCATAAGTCAGAGCCCGTTAACATTTTCAACCTGGACAAAAATTGGTTTTTGTTAAGACACACATGCCTCTTCTACTGGTGGTAAAGCCTGAATGTGGCCCATAGATCATCCTTGGAAAGGTCTGACCCTTACCTTGCTACAATTAAAATGAAGAGAAAAGAAAAAGAAAGAACCAAGAACCTATAAGCCCCATATGTCAGTGGGAAATTATCCTCACATATTTATCTCCTGGAAGTGTCAGCCCTGGGAAGGCAGAGTAGGGGAAGGGAGTGAGAAGTGCAGACCAGAAAGCGAAAGCACTAGGGAACCAGAGACACACAAGGGGCTGAGTGTTCCTTCCCTTCCTCACTCCTCCTCCATCCTCCAGCAGCCTGGATGCTCAGCAATCCCACCTGACCAGGTGCTCAGAAGGTTTCCCAGAGCAAAAGTCCCATTGCTATTCCACCTTCTCATTAAGGGCAAAGATCCCACAGCCCGGGCCTTTGTTTCCATGACCTATTCATTGGGCTTTCCTCTTCTGCCAGGCATTATCCTGGGCTCTGAAGAGGTGTGGGAAACAAACCAAGAAGGCCCCAGCTCTGACCACCCTCATGTGACCACAACAGCTGTGATAAAAACACGTTTTATCAAAGAGGCTATACAGATGACAAATAGGCCATCTTGCTTTAAAAAATGTTCAACATTGTTAACCATTACAGAAATGCAACTTAAAACCAAAAGGAGATATTGCTACATACCTATTAGAATAGCTAAAATATAAAAATGATAACAAGACCAAATGCTGGTGAAGATGTGGAGAAAATAGCTAACTGATACATTGCTGGTGGAAATGTAAAATGTATAGCCACTCTGGAAAATGTATGGCCGTTTCTTAAAAACTACAACTGCATTCTTGACCTTAGGGAAATGAAAAACTGTGTCTACACAGTAACCTCCGTACAAATATTCATGGCCACTTTATGCATAATAATCAATAACCAGCTTCAACTCCTGCCTCTGGCAGCAAAGGTCCCTAGAATGGCCAGTCATCTCTGCTATCGCTGAGTGAGTGGCCTGGACAGTGGGCACTCAGAGGGGCTGAGGCACTCCTTTGTGTCAGAGGGTGGGAAGGACTGAGGCCAGCAGGGGATGAGGGGCCTCAGCTTCCCAGGAGGCAAAGCAGAAGGGGCAAGCAGGGCCTACTGAAGTCCCGCTGGAATTCTGGGTCTGGCCTCAGCAGTGCAGCATGGACACCTCCGAGGCCCTTCTCAGATGCTTGCTGGGTCCCCACGCAGCCTTCCCTGCTAGCAATGGCCCCTTCCTGTTGGTTTTGGCAAAGTTCTGCCAGAAGAAGGGAAGGAGGGGAGGAAAGGGAGCTGAAGCTCACTTAGACTTTCCCATTCCGCTTTTGACACAGCTGTGAGTGGCACTAAGTGTATGTGGCACATGGCTATATCCCTCCTCTCCAGTGTGCCCCAAGTGTACCCCTGCACCTCTTATTCTCAATTCCCAAACATGAGTTCTCAGCCTCCAAACCTTTGTTCGTGCTGAGCTCCTGTTGGAAAACATCCAATATCATGCATCTTCAATGGTCCACATCCCACCACACTCCAGTCCCACCGAGATGCTCCCTTTGCCATCCCCCAATTCAGGTGCTAGGGCTCTTCAGCCCTTGGTCTTCTGGACACCTGATGATCTCAGTCATTGATTGTATTTGACTCTGTCTTGTATTATAACCAGTGATAGTTATGTCTGGCATCTCTGCTAGATTGTAAGCTGCTTGAGGGCAGATACCACCATTGGTACCATTGAATGCTTGGCATGGTCCTGGCATATAGTTGGCAAGGGTCTATAGCAAGGGCTGTTCTAGTAATTAGTACTGAAATTAATGTTTTACAGGTTGTTCCCTATACAAAGGGTCTTCATTCAAGGGGTTGCAGTGGCAGGTTCGAAAACAGTCTCGGTGATTTCTGCCACTTGGTGGTGGAAATCTATGCCTTTGTGTACTCCCCTTCACATAAACAGGGTGGCCAGTAAGATCTGTGGGAGTCACAGCAGGTGACCTCTGTGGGGGTCCTGAAAGACATGGCTGCTTCAGCGTTGCTTTCTCTTGATCACTCATTCTGGGGAAGGGAGGGCCCACATGGGGAGGTGCTCAAGCCACGAGGGCCACGTGACAAGAGATTGAGGTCTACTGCAACAGCAGCACCCACTTGCCCCCTGTGTGAGTGGCTCTCCTGTCCCCCATCAGACCTTGTGCTCATGGCACTCCCTGCTGACACCTTGATGGCACCTTCATGAGAGAAGCTGGACTGCTCAGCTCAGCTTCTGAATTTCTGACCCGCAGAAGCTGTGAGATGATAAATACTTATTCTCACTTTAAGCCATGAAGCTTCAGCATTGTCTTATGCAGAAACAGATGACTGATGCAGGGGCTCTGTTCCTTTCATAGACATTGTAGACTTATGATATTTATGATGATAGTTTTCTGCAGTTAAATGTCAGTCTAACAAAATCAGCATATTATGGCAGTGCTTTGGTAGATTAAAATAAATTTATTGAGGAAGTGATATCTTTTCCTAATTCCCACAAAGCCATCCTCAGGGTAGTAGGGGTCCTGACCCTCAGAGGGGCCTTGTCCTCGGAAAAAACAATGAGTGAAACACTGCTTCCACCGTCGGGTAGAAACCCAAGGTCAGTGAAACCACAGGAAATTATGGAAAGCAAATTTCCTTGCTTGCTAAGGTCTTATTCCTTTAATGATGACAGTGCTTTCTAATGGTACTCAGGGAAAATTCCAGTCATTCCTTAAGATTTTCCTGGCAATCTTAAAGGAGGAACCAGGGCCCACTGGACTATGTGTTGGCGCTCATTGTCTCAGCGTTGTGGTGACCACGTCCGAGCCCACTGAGGATTGGAAGGTAGCTGCCCTAAGCTGAATGCCCCATCTCCTGAGCTTCCAGGGATATAGAGTCAGGAAACCAGAGCGGGGTAATTTTACTAGGCCTCTTCACCTTGACGGTCCTCCGCTTTCTCCTCATGTCACTGGGTGTCACGAGAAACCTGGTAACACACATCATGACCATGAGGAGGTTGAGGAGGGGGCAACAGGTCCTGCCCAGTGACCTTGGACTGGAAGGCTGGTCTGCCTAGCAGCGACTTCTGACTGTCTTGTGGTCTTTGTTCCATTCCTGGAGGAACAGATGTAACCATGGTAGCTCGAGGTTGTTTTTCCAGGCAGGACACTAACCCAGGGGTGGGGGCTGGGAAGGGTGAGCTGCGGTCAGGAGGCAGGCGGGGGCTGCCACAGGCTGCTGCTTCATTGTCTCTCTGGGAAGAAGCACCTCCACCCTGCACCCTGGGAGCTTCCCTGGTGACCCTAAGATTCCCATGCCCTGGTGAACCAGCACTCACAGTGTCCCGGAAGAGATGCCACGTCCCTCCCCCACTTTCCCGCCCAAGCCTTCCATCCCCTTCTCTCCCACCAACCAAGCCAGGGAAGCCTCTCTCCAAGAATAACAGGCACAGGGAAAAAAACTACACACACACGCACACACACACACACACACACACACACACACACACGCACCTCAAAACAAAAAACTCTCAAAGGCTTGTAGAGGCTTGCTGCAAAATAAAAACCTCTGGTAGGAAGATGATAGAAAAAAATATATATAGTGGGTTAAAAATAAAAATTTATATACAGTGGGGAATGAAGGAAAGAGCAGAAGAAAGTCTCAGAAATGGAGAAAAGAGTTAAAGAGCAAGAACGTAGGGAGGTTAAAATGTGCTTAGATAAAGCTACAATTCCAGAGGACAAAATGTCTAACAGTATACCCTGAATTTGTATTTCATTGGAAGGGTCTAGAATCCAGGTAGGCCCAAGTAACTTTGTCTGATGAAGACAGGTCCTCTGATTATTCAGCTGTAAAATAAGAGTATCTTTTCTCTCACAGACAGAGCTGTGCTCCTCTCTCTCACTTCCAAAGGGCCAGAAAGCAAGCCAGCATTTTCAACCGTAATCAATATGAGCTACTGTTTATCAAGTGCCTGTTGATCGGAGCAATTCTATTGCTCTGATCACAAACCTCTGATGCTTCCTCAAAAACACAACTCTGAAAATTGCATATTTTCACTAGCATCTCCAACAGTAAGACAGAGAAGCAGGTACAGGAGGGTAAGGGATGTGCCCAAGGCTACACAGCCTGCACCGGTCAGCCACGATTTAAACCCAGCTGCATTTGGTGACAAACCTCACATGTGTTCCCCTTCTTTATGCCACCACCTAAGAAGGGGGCAAAGGGGTTTGAGCCCTTCCTCCTGCAGACTGACTCTTACCCTAGGATTTGGTCAGAGCCAGGCCTAAGGGATGGGCCCTGGGTCGTGAGGCCCACATTTTCAGAAAGCTAAGGGGACGGCTCAGTGCCAGGTGTGCATGAGAGGTGCGGATAGAAAGGCCCTTGGCCCTGTAAGTGTGGCATCAAGGCTGGCATCCTGGAGCAGGGCCTTTGCGTGTTCTGTGAAGGGAGAGAAAGACATTCTGAGATCGTCCCTTACAAGCTCCCAGGGTAACTCTCTGGCATGCGAAAGATACCGTGATCTTCCAAGACTTTTAATACCGCCTGTCTCAGGGACTCCTACTCCAATGAGGCAGGCAAGGCTGAGAAAAAATTTTATGTTGATTTTATCAATGAGGAAAATAAGGTGGAGAAAGGGTCTCTTGGTGAATTAGTGTCAAAGACAGAACTAAAACTTGGATGTTTTAATGCCCAAGGCTGTGTGCCCTGGTTAGACCACCAATGAGGTGCAGCGCTGCCTGGCTCGTAGAAGGCAGTAGAGTTCTTGACTTTTCTAGCACCGTGAAATGAAATGTAGGTGTGTTATATCCTCCTAATGTCCTCAGTTTACTTACCTGGGGAATGAGGGAGTGAGTGCACGGATCTCACTGTGTGGTGTGTAAGTAGAATAAGTCAACATCAAGCTCCAGGCACACATGGGTATTTGTAGGAGCCATTTCCCCTGAGAGGTTACCTACTTCCTGGCAGGAGGTCTGTTTCTTCTACGTCTGTGTCATTTGCAGAACATCATCAAGCAGGAACCTGATAGACTGTGAATGGATAAGATCGGCCCAAATAAACAAAGAAGGTAGATTTGTTGTCATAAGTGGCAGTAGAATGACCCCAACCCTCTGCCGTGGGCACATCTGACATAAAACAGAACAGAGATCTGATTTCTGCTTGAGTCCCATGGCTGTTGCTCTGATTCACAATTCTAGCACCTTTCTGAATCCTGCTCAGTTCAGCAGATCTGGGACTCAGGATGAGTCTTCCACCTGCCAAATCCCCAGGGCAGGCTGGCCCCAGCCAGCAGACTCCCACTGCTGGGAAACTGGCCCCACCCTGTCTCTAGCCCCCAGCTCCTCCCTGGCCTAGGCCACCTGGTGGAATTAGTGGCTGGAGCAGAGGCAGGAGGGGTGCTACACAGGGCAGAGGGAATGCAGTTTCCTTTCCATACGTGGGAATGAGACTGGGCAGTGGCTGCCTTGTCCTTTGAGCAGTTCATCGCCCCCTGGGGTCTGCAGGCACTGAAACCCACCAGGAGGTGGTGGGCCAGGCAGGAGAGAAGGCAGAGTCTGACCCAAGCTGCCAGCCAGCCCTGTCTCTGCCTGGCACACCCCACCCTGCCCTTGGCAGTTTCCCCAAGCAGGATGGCTACACCCCTTGGCCCCGTAATGCCCCTGAGCTCCAGCTGCCCCAGAGGCTGGGGCCAGACATGTGGGCTAGGAGGCTGGGCAGGGCCACTTTGACTTCCAGCCTGCACCCTGCCTGCTCTGAGCACCCTGGGCACAATGCCCACACTGGGTAAAGCTGGCCCCACCTGCTGTGCCACTCTGCCAGGACATGCCTAGAGCCCGTAGTCCCCAGCTCTGCCGAGGTCATGCTCAGCCCCTTGGGGTTTCTGTGCAATTGGCCCTGAGGTTTCTTCCCCTCACAAAGGTGACGGCCATCCTGATGTTCCCTGGCCCCTGCAGTGCAGGCCCTCCCCAACTCACCCAACTGTGCACCCCTTGCTTTCTGGTCATTATGCCAAACTCCCTCACTGCCTCCAGGATAAGACTTGTGAGGGCCAAGACAGAGGCCAGGCCTGGGAAGCAGGCACACCTGGGTTCGTATCCCAGCCATAGGCAGACGTTCCTGTAAGGGTCTTGGGTTCTTCTCCTGTGACCAGGCATGCAAGCCCTGCTTCACCGTTCTCTGGTCAGCTACCAGTTAATCACACTACGTGCTTATTGCGCTGCACGCTCAGAAGAACATGTTCATACTCACTCTCCTCCTCGTGTTTGTGTAGCGCCTCCATACAGCGGAACCATTATGCCCATTTTGCTAATGAAAAATAACGCTCCTGTTGAAGAGCTTATCACTCAAGGTCGTGGAACTAGCTAACTGACAGAGATCCCAAACCGCTAGGCCCTGTCACTGTGTCAAGTTATATCCCCTGCACTGCATCATCACCTCCTCTTCTTTACTCCCTTTGTCTCCTCCTATGTACACTAGCATCGGCTTGGTGGACCTATGGTACCCCTTCAAGCTGCGTTCTTTAATTATTTACTCATGTTTTATTTGAGGAGGGGGAGTACAAAGCGAGGGAGATTCATTTTCTTTCAAGAAAAAATTGCACATCTTTTACTTTATGTTCAAAATAAAAGATTTACTACTTGTGTTTATTACAGGCGATTTCCTCAGCCAGATAACTCCTTGGGAGGCTTATTAAACCTTATTAAACCACTGAAAATTTAGATAATAAAATAAATCACTCATCTCCCATAAACAGCACTAGGCCAAGAATTCCCACATCAGCCCACGGGGAACCCTATTCTTTTCAGCACGCCTGCCCCCATGGGCCATCTCCGTAGAGGAGTGGGAATGGCCTAGATTTTGCTGGTTATTTAAGGGCATGGACACCTGGGTTATGCGGTACCATATTTTGCCCATTCCTGGGGATAAATTAGCATCTGCTCTAGCATATGTTTTGCTCTATCATGCCACCTCTGTCCATGTGCCAAGGCTCCCAGTGTCAAGGACAGGGTTCTGGAAACTGACTCTATGCTGTGGAGCCTGGGGACTTTACCCTGGGCAGAAGGGACACAGTGGCAAGCGAGAGAGTCACAGATAGAGCAAAGAAATGTCGAGAACAAGAGGAGAAAAGGCTGGGAATGCCCAAGTGTGCAGTTAGCTGAGAGGAGCTAAAACCCTTTTGGGAGGAGTTATAATTAAAATCCTAGCTTCATTCTGCAACTGATTAATGGTGTGACCTTGGGCCAGCCAAGTCCCTCTCGGAGCTTCCGTTTCTTTTTCTACATTAGACTATGAGGTTGTGAGGCCCCTTGCTGTCCACAGGCTCCATGGCTCTACTGTCCTCCAGCGAATCCATTTAAATACCTTGATTCCAGGACAGATTCCTGTGCTCCAAGGTCACAAAAAGTTCAACTTTGGATGTCTTGGGACTGCTGTTCTTGACCATAGATTCCCCACGACCCTGACTCTGCCCCTGTCACCACCCTAGGTCCCTTGAGAACCCTGGCAGGATACCAGCGAGCACACACTGGCCTTTCAGATGCCGAGTGAACCACACAGGCAGGATTCACTCCACAGTCTCGTGGTCAGTCCAGGTGGGGTGATGGAGACACGGCAGGCTGCGAAATAGTTTGTTATGTTCCCTCACCTTGCTCGGGGTGTGTCTTCCCTCCTCCTCACAGTGGCCAAGGGTGGTCACAGAGCTGGGGGTCCACATGTTCATCATGAACACCCTCACGCATCCAAGTGGGTCTGGGGAGCAGATGGGGACAGATGCAGTGTGGGCTGCAAGCATGCTCGGCAGATGCATTAGAGGAGACGAACGGCTTCAGTCTGTGATTTTTTTTACTTCCACAGAATCAAACTAATGACTGAGAGGCAGTGAATACCCATTTGGTGCCAGATCCTGTCCTAAACATTTTACATAGATTCTCATTTCATCCTTTCCAAAACCCCAGGAGGAATCTGGATGATAACTGTCATCATTGTCACCTTAGTTTTCAAATGGGGAAACTGTGGTCTTGAAGCAGCTGACCTCCAGGTTTCCTAAGCAGTGTGCCATGCTGCCTTTCTGCAGCGATAGTGGGCACTATTTTGCAAAGTGCTGGAGAAATGTAGATGCAGAGATGGGGCTCTTGGCCATAAGACCTCACTAAAGGGTGGAAGACATGAGTAAAGACCCCAAATGAATGCTGAGTGCTAGTGGAGCAGTATGGACAGAGGGCAAGGGCTCTGGTAGGCTCAGAGAGGAGACTCCATAAAGGAAGTGGGGCCCATAGGCAGCCAGCTATTCAAATGGCTGGTGGGAGGCCCCACTTCCAGCAAGGGAACAGCATGTGCTAAGCAAGGGACAGAGACTGAGCAAGTGTGGCACATTTAGAGAGGAATATCAGGTAGTTTGGGGTGCCAGGTTCAAAGCTAGGTGGTGGGTGAGTCCAGAGTCAGGCATGTCTGGGGGCAGAGCTGGCGTGGTGGCAGCCCATCGTGGGGGGACTCAAGGCTGGATGGCAAGGTAAGGCAAGGATATCCTGGGTCTCCCAAGCATTTGGACTCTGTTAAAGAGGCCATGGAAGGGGAGGAATCTGCTTGGTTTTGCATTTGAAGATGTCAGCAACATGCAGTCCTGGGTGGGAGGGAAAGGCAGAAACCAGTTAGGAGATTATATCTTTTGACTCAGGCAGCCCCATTATTCATGGCCACTCCTCTGCCCTTCTGTGGCCCCAGACCTCTGACTGGGATCTGGAGGGGGTGGGCTCCCTCTGGGAAGCAGCTGTTGGGGGAAAGATAGGCCCAAGGCCTATCAGAAGTGTGAGATGTCCTAGTTATGCCTCCACCCTTCAAAAATACTTCCCGCCTTCCTGCTGTGGTTCACTTCAGTTTGGAGACTCAGAACAGATCAGGGGTCCAGCCAGACGGCCTCAAGGATTCCAATTCTGCCTATGTTTTGCAAAGGAAGTGAAACCTCGGATTTGACTCAGAACTTGCACTTTTCTTCTAAGCAAACGCCATCTACCACGAGAACCGCCTGGGATTTGGCTAGGAAAGAACACATTGGAAGCTTGCAATTTTCAGGCTTAATTGTACAGTTACATATAATGTTATTATATAGAACTTTTATTGCACTGAGGAAGTCCAAGAATTTCCCCTTCCTATTTATACTTGAGCCTAGTCTTTCCTCTGCTATAATTTCTCCCTTGCCCACTGCAGAGGCTGAGGGCTGCTTGGTGCCAGGAGACTTTTCTAAAGAAAGGCCAGTTAGGATGTGAGATTGACATTCATTTGCCACAGTAGTTTCCTCATGGAGCGCCAGTCAACCAACAAATGCTACTGATCACTTATCATGGGCTTGGCGTGGGCTTCAAGCTATGTGGCTCTACAAACACCCTAAGCCTTATTTAGGGTGGGGGCTTCTGGCTTCACTCAACCCAAAGCAAAATGTTACAGAGCAACAGAAGCAGTGTGGGCAGGTCCGGCAATAGGGATGTGGGAGACAGCCACTGGCAGCCCACAGTTACGCTCTCAGAGAATCTGTCTGATGGTGCAGAGCAAGTTCAGTCTTCCCCCATTTGGTGCAATTT
>RJWT010036888.1:0-13170 GCA_004365215.1 Cuniculus paca | reverse complement strand
AGTGAATTATAATGTGGGGTAAAATGCTCAGTAAAATAAAATTCTGGCAACTTTAAAACAACAAATAGCCTGAAAAGATGCCACTAATTTAAATTTGCTAATGAAATTTACTTGTGTTTCAAATTTAATTTTCAATGGCTTGAATACCACTAGAAAATTTAAATCATCCTTAGCTATAATATATGTGGATGTGTGTGTAGACACTAGTGCGAAAGCCATGAGAATGATGATATATATTTCAATTAGCAAATGAAAATATGCCTTGATTTTTTCATATAAGTAGCTAACAATTCACAAAAATAATGATTCTGTTTTAAAAAGTTTAATTTCAAGAACATGTGGGCATGAAGAATTAAAAGTGTCTAGATACAGCAGAATAAAGAAATCTTAATTCTAGTATGAAAAAATGGCAACGATCCAAAGCTGTAGTATTTGAAAAGAATCTAATGAAAAAACCACAGAGTTAAAAGTTGACCTTATTTTATTAAAAAGCTGCTATCTCTGATTCACCTGTAAAAGAGGGGATTAATTTAATTTCAGAGTGTAAGTGGGGAGATATACTAAAATGATCAAAAGTATGACAGATGGATTTTGTGTTCATTAAGAATATTTAATAGTCTACAATTAAATGCCTAGAATAGAGGTTTTATAAGGTCTATGTTTCATTGAAATTTTAATTGAATAATTAGTCTAAATGCTAATCTGGGAAATAAAATGATAATTTTATTTAAACAGAACAACTAAGGGCACTCAATGACTTTTAATTAGGTTGCTCATTAATTTCCCTTTAATGTTTTGAATGATTGAGTTGCAACGTGTGCTAATTGCTGGTACTACTTGGTTGCATCCTTTTTATTGTTATCCCCTACTGAAAATTTTTATAATATATATTACTCAGCTCTCTTAGTCCTGATTGACAAAGAGCTTTAAAAATATATTCCCATGTGTTGGTTATACCTTATGATCTTCTTGAATCTCATAGAGCCTTTAATAACTAATGTGACAAATTTTATGAACACATGAAATATATTTATTACTCTTGTTAGCAACAAAAATTATAACTTGCATGAATATTATGCAAATAGTGTAATGCAAACCATAATAGTTTATATCAATGAGTTAATTACATGTTCTCAGGCTCTCTCTACGGATGTTCTTATCTTCAGTCTAACAGACGCCAAATACGAATGTACTAAATGAAGCAAAAATAACCACAGTGGCAATTTTTTTATCTTCTATCATTGGAAAACGAAATATTTTCCTTAATAAATATTTTGTGCATAGATGGCTTCTCCTGAAAATCGAATTTTATTATGCTTTTAAATACAGGTTTTAAAGTTATAACTTTTCTGGATATTTAAATAACATATTTCATCCACTTTCTTGCTTTCCAAACCAGAGAATTCTGATCATAAGTTAAGCATTTTATTGATAACTCAAGGTCCAAAAATGGATACAACTTATTTTTAACACCCAGCAATTAAAAACTCCAGAGGCTAGAAAATCTTAAAATTATATAAGCTTTGATTAACTTGCTTGCAAAGCTACTGTGATATTATGAGTAATGACTACACTATGTTTAAAGAATTGAGGAATAAGATTTTCTCCCAAAAGGTTTTTAGATTTACATCGAATTTTGGAGTCAAATTTTAATTGTTGAAATCACTATAGTACGAAGCATTTTAGAAATCACTATAGCACAAACAGACATTTATAGCACGAAGCACTTTAGAAATCACTATAGCACGAACAGACATTTTCACTGCTTATCTGTCCTTCAAAATCTAGGCTTGAGTAACAGTTTTAGGAGACTGCACATCAAGTCTGCAGTACAGTACAATGTCTTTGGGAGGTCTCATAATACATGAATGAAACAAATAGGAAGAGGTAGGGCAAAATCAGTAGATATGCTGTCATTGAATTCAAGTGATTACAGAAAGCTCCTGGGTCTTATTACCAATTGCAACTAAAAACAAACAAACAAACAAACAAACTACATTTCCTCTGAAGTAAAAATTAAGACCTGATACTTGAGTGTTAAGAGAATTTGTGAAAGCAAATTAGATATTTCCGAGAAAAAAACAATTATGAGAGAATTATACACCAGAACATTGATTGCCTTCACTTCTATGGTTATATAAGCTAAGAGTTCCACTAATTTTCTAGGTAGGGTTATGATTTATACATTTCTGTTTATGATTATTTACTATTATTAATTCCGTATCTTATTCCTGCAAAAGTCCATGTCTTACTGATTTTCACTACCTTAGACCATATTCTCTGTTGTAGAGTTTTAAAAATACTCTTGATCTAAATCTGTGTGTAATATGTGTGCATATTTGTATCTATAATTTGTGATGTGTGAGTGATTGAATTATGGGTATGTGTGTTTGAATTATATTTTAGTAAATTATATCTAGTTTGTTTGGTAGTGTAATATGGTTGTTTTCTTTTTATTGTTTTTCCCTTTTTAATATCTCTAAAGTTATTCGACACAATGCTTTTTTAAGAAAAAACATTTCTTAAAATATTTTTTAAGGAAAGAAGTCTATCTTAAATATTAAATGAAATATACAGCTGGGTGTGGTGGCACATGCCTGTAATCCCAGCATTCAGAAGGTTGAGGCAGGAAGATGGCTGTGAATTCTAGGCCAGTCCAGATTACACAAGACCTTATGTGTCAACTAAAAATAAACAAACAAAATAGAAAAGGTATAATTTGTAGATGGCAAAATTCTTCTATGATACATTGAGTAATTTCCAGTCAAATGTTCATTTCCCTTCCCACATAATATACCTCTTTCTTCTTTACTAACTCTCATCAAGTGATTTTCTCTGAGTTGGCCATCTACAGCAGCCTCTGTAACAAAATTGCTTCACCAAATTCCAATTTCTATACAAACCCCAATGTAAGTGTGATTGTTTCACCTCTGTCTTGGCAATTTGCATTGCTGTCTTCTTTATTTACTCCCATAGCTACATTCCTCACATAATTGATTTCAATTTTGAAATACTCCCTTTCCTCTACTGATACTCAAAGCAGGTATATTATTAAACTAGGCACCATCTTTTGGGAATAAAATCCTATGAGAAGATAAAAAAGAAATATATAAGGTTACAAGTATAAATTTGTCATCTAGAAATGAATTATCTAAAAATGAGTTACCCAGGGAGGCAAAATGTCCTTATTTTAAATTTTCATTTGTAAGTAAGGATCTATTAAGTTAAATTCTAAGTTTTAACAGAAAAAAAACTAATCGAAGAGTGATTCTTAAAGCAAAAAATGCTAATTCAATGATGCTTTAGTAATTTCTTTTTTAAAATTTTATTCTATGGAGAAAAAAATAAAACAAAATTTCATAACAAGATAATAGGAGAGTAACAATAGTTAATACATTGGGTATTGTTATCCTATATTAGTTACTTAGAGAACAAGATAAAGGCATTTAATTGTCCAAACAATATTAGCACAAATCTTTCTTTTCAATAAACTAGTAGTAGTATATCTTAACTATGTATATGTACACATATAACATGCATTTTATATATGTACATATTACATGTATGTATACATATGTATGTTTTATAAACATTTTATACATATTTTATATACATGTATATATTTCTATATATACAGACATATATATATATTTTTTTGCTTTTCCCTTTTTTCTTCTTTCCCCCAACCCAGTTTCTCTTTCCTTTTGAACAGTTTCTTCCCATTTCACAATATCTATTGTACATTTCTGGTCTTATCTACTCTTTTGGTTTCTCACACTAGGAAGACAATACTATGTTTACACACGTGAATCTGATTTATTTAATTTGTGAGTATGGTCTTCAGTTACATCCATTTAGCTATAAATCTCCAATTTATCCTTCTTTATGGCTGAGTAGTACTCCATTGTATAAAAAGATCACATCTTTTGTATACATTCTTTGGTTGATGGGGATTTGGGTTGCTTCCAAGATTTAGCTACTACAAATTGTGCTGCTATAAACATGGGTGCACATATATTGCAGTGGTATGATGTTTTTAATTCATCAGGGAAGATACACAGAAGGAGAATATCTGGGTCAAATAAAACCTCTGCTCCTACTTTTCTGAGGAATTTCTACACTGATTTTCACAGTGGTTGAACCAGTCTACATGCCCACCAACAGTGGAGAAGGGTTCTTTTTTCCCCATAGCCCTTTCAGTATTTGTTATTGGTTGCTTTCTTGATTACAGGCATTCTTTCCGGGGTGAAATGGACTCTCAGTGTTGTTTTAATTTGCATCTCTTTAATGACAAGTGATGTTGAACAGTTTTTCATATATTTATTTCCGGTTTGTGTTTCTTCATCTGATAAGTGTACATTAATCTCAGATGCCCATTTGGAGAATGAGTCTTTAAAATTGAGAGGTCTGATTTTTTTTTTGAGTTCTTTATGTGTTCTCCATAGTAATCCTTTGTCTGAGGAACAGCTGGCAAACATTTTTTTCCCACATTGTGGGTTGTTCCTCCACTCTTTCATTGATTTCTCTTGCTGAACAAATGTTTTTTAATAAGATGAAATCCCAGGTTGTTGATTCTTTGTGATAGTAACTGTGTAATTGGGGTTTTATTCATAACATTTTTGCCTACCCCAATGTCTTAAAGAGTTTTACCTAGTCTATCTTCCAGCAGATTTAATGTTTCTGTTTGATATTTAAATCTTTGATCCATTTAGAATTTAGTTTAGTGCATGGTGAAAGATATGGATAGCTAATTAATGGACATTAGAAGTTTTTGTTTTTGCAAATGATTGATAGTATTTTATTATCCCTAATTTGTTCAGGGAATTTACTACATTTTTTACTGTAATATTTTATCAGGATATGAAATTATAACATATTTTATAAATTAATCTGAGTGCATCTGTCCATCTGCTTAATTTAATGTCTTCACTTATATTTTCAGAGGTACTGAATTTCACTGAAAACTTTTCTAAAGCTTTTTGTTCTAACAATACAAATAAAAAATAAGTTGACCAAATAATTAAAAAATAAATCATGTGTCCAATGGATTCAAAGGAGGTGGCATAGGTGGCAGAGTTTAGAAAGTTCACAAACAAGAAGGTAGAAATGAAGTACTTTAAAATCTCTAGAGAAAGAACAATGCCTTTAACTAATGGATTTATAGAATTCCATTCTGAATCTTTCTGATGTTTGCTCAAAGTAAATCCAAGGAGTTACTATTGATTTTATATCTTTAACTGATTCTTTTTTTTTTTCATTTCTGAATAGTTCACTGTAAATTTCTTTCTCTACTATTGATCACAAGAGGGAAGACAAAGGGTAAATTTATCTAAAACTATTTGTGAATACAAGTTACTAATCCTAACTCATGACTAGTACCAGTACCTTGGAAGATAATTTGTTTTATCCTATTATTCTGGAAAGAGTTAATAAGAGATAATAATTTCCTAAAATATGATTCATATTCTTCAGTCATTTGTAATAATTATGCTTCAGTGCTAGATATTGAGCAACAGAAATTCCATAAATTCAGTACTAGAGTCATAACTTCAAGAAATGCTTATTTTACTTTGGTTTGTAGTTTCCTTGTTTTGCAGACACCTAGACCACTTGAGTGAACAGACGGCTAACACTCCCATCTGGCTAGCACAGCCATGGCCATGTGTCTGAGATCGCACACTTTCTCTAAATCCAGAAATGGATATGGTACTGAAGCCACTGTGACTGAGGATATTAAGTACAGACATACGGAACCATTTAACAACTGAATTCATCTTCTAAAGAGGTGAAGAAATAAAGCAACCAACCGTAAAATCTTAAAGAATTATCTGACATACAATATTGGATTAAAGAGTGACTATTAGTTTGGTGATACTGATAGCTTTTAAATGTATGAAGGCCTAAGGAAGAAAACTGACTTTGGCTGAAACCTGGAGAATACTAAAATTGCACAAATGTTAGTGTTAGAGAATATGATTACAAGGAAACTATGACTTAGAGCTATACTTGAAATGGAAAACAATGATAAAATAGATGAAAGAATCAAAATTATCATTGTTAAAATGGGGCTTTGAAGTTTATTTAAAATAATTATGTGGAATATTATCTTTTGTTCCTCTTTAGAAAGTCCTAGAAGGATACAGAAGACATTAAACCTTTATATAGATGTCTCTAATGATTCAGTTTTGCTAATAACCTCAAATGTATAGTCATGAGAATTAGTCAAACATGGACAAGCAAAAAGCTGTATATATCTTATTTAAATAAATGATATATAGATCCTAATAACAAGATGAAAGCTGCTAGATGTCATCAAGAAGACAGTCGTAGAATAAGCAATAAAGAAACATTTGGAAACATAAGGACGAAAAACTGTTAGCATCTTCTCCAGGCCTTTTCTATCCCTTTGTCCTCCTGGGGGAAAGGATGGACAGAAATAATGCAGATAGTTAGACACCATCTATTTCCGTTGACTTTAGTGCCAAAAAACCCTTTTTCACTTCCCTGAGTGTCTAATTTACACTGATATCCAAAGGACTTAAACCACTATCTTGACAGTAAATTCGACACTGGAGAACCATCCACTGTTTATCTCCCAGATTCTGTACTCTGGAGATCGGTATTCCAGCTTAGATAGGAAACCCACCAAAATATGCTATCTCTTCAGGGATTGTCTTAGGGATGGGTGCCTGCATTGACTTACTCAGGGTCAATGAAACTTTGTCTAAGACATTGAGATAGAATTATCACATTTTCTAAATGGATTCGAAACGAACAGTATGTGAGATATATTAAAACTGAAGTTTTCAGTGAGACCCTAAGGCTAATAGGTAATAGATACTTAGTAAAACTCAGATATAGTAATCCAAAATATTAATTGACTTATTTGGCTGCTACAACAAAATATTACAGACTTGTTGACACAAAAAATAGAGAATTTACAGCTCTGGAGACTGTAAAGCTCAAGATCCAGACATTCTCAGCTTCTGTATCTGGTGAATATCTACTTCCTAGTTCACAAATCTTTTTCCAGTGTCCTAAAGTGTCACAGGGTATAATAATGCTTTAGTAACCAATACAAAACAATATAGATCAAAGGAAAACAAAATAATGGCACTAGTTTTATTCATGAGAGCTATATTTTCATGACATAATCAGCTTCCAAAAGCCTAGCTCTATTCACATTAAGGATTATACTGAAATATATAAATTTGGGATAACATAATCATTTGATTCATAGCCCTCCTAAAGCCCCAACCCTCTTGAAAGTATTAGAGCATCTACTATTGAAGTTGGCAAGATGATTCTGCTGAAGTTTTGTTTGGATAGTTCCTACTGAGGAAGATAGATAGATAGATAGAGAGAGAGGCAGAGGCAGAGACAGAGACAGAGACAAAGACAGACAGAGAGACTTTTTTCTCACATTTTTTCTAACCATTAACCTTATACAGGGACTTCCTTTGAACACTTGGTGAGTTTAGAATGTCCCCCTGCTGCAGTTAGGGAAACACAGTGACCAGAGTTTAAATCACATTTAAAAAATCCTAAAAATAAGATAACCTTAGGGCTAGCTAGGACGCTGTCAATGGGAATGAAAGTGGATGTTCTTGTGTGGGAAGAAGTGCTTTGGCTGAGCAAAGAATGCATATGCAGCTGCTGTGACTGAAAATGGACCAAGATGGGGGAAAACCTGAAATTTTTGTTGCATGTGGAAGGACTTCTAGGGAGAAGTTGGGACATCCATGTAGTGCCTGCGTAGAATTGACTCACCAAAATAGGAAAGTCCAAGGAAGTTCAGGCATCTAACACAAACCACCCTGCCTCTGCTTCTCATGAACTTGTGAAAGTGTCCACTAGGGAAAGAATCAAAGCAATTAGTTCATAGGTCCAGAAAGCAAGAATTACCTTACAAGTGTTCCTAAATGATGTAAGAACTAACCTTTCTATCCTCTTACTTCTGCAACCTTTCTATTCTGAATCCATCTTCATTTAACTAAATCATGAAAAAAATCCTGTCTGATCATTGAGAAGGAGGCACCTAGAAGACACAGCCAGTCATTAGGTGGTAATGGCAATATTCGCACCCCTGCTTCACATGAGCTCGGTGCATAATCTACTCAGAATTTCTCAATATTGATACTGGTGCTTGAATTATTTTTGTACAGGCTTTACTTGGAAGGCCTCTTAATTGGATAAACTTTGAATAAGGAATAACCTTTTTTTCTCCTTAGTATCAAAACTCTTCTATTGAATTAAAATAATATTTTTGAAAGACTTCAAATTTCTCAATTTCCTTTTATTATGCTGTTTCCCTATAATATAAAAATACAATAATGATGACAATTATGACTATTGCACTATTACAGCAGCAATAACTACTACCACTTTGTTCATTAAAGATCAGCAATGTGGAATAATATATTGACAGGAATACTAAAAGTATACAAAATTTGCTTTTCAAAAATACCCTAGCTTCCACAAGTAAATGGAGTTATGTCACTAGTTCTAGGTCTTAGCCGGAATGGGATTTGCTACTTTGTGCTGAAGTGATAAAATTCTTCTGTGCAATTTTCCAACTCCTCTCCCCATTCTATGCAATGGAGAAGATGATGATTTCAAAAAAATGCTTCTACGTGTTAATGCTGTCTCAGTTCGTCTAGATCTCTCATTGACTGTGCAAAGAACATCTTCCAAATGATTGTAGATTTGTTCAGAAAGAAGCCACTAGATATTTGTGGGGATTTTGAAATTGTAACATAGCCCACCTGATAACAGCAGAGAACTACCTATGATGGTTTGGTTTCATATAGGCAGCTTTCCAGTTTGGTTCAGTAAGCACTGATGTTGCAGGGTTTTGGAGACAGCAATGTTTAGTGTGGCATTAGATCAGAGGAAAAGAATGCCCCACAGGTAACTTAATTTACAAAGAGTGGAAACTGATGGTCTCTCCTTGGTGTGGTGATTGATTCTGAGATGTATTTATAGCCCTCTGAGATTCCACACAGGATGAAGCCAAGTTGCCTGTATTTTAGAAACATTATTTGAGCAAATTTAATTAATATATAAACAGCATGATTCTGACTAATATGAGTTCCTTGTCCATATTTCCACTTCATTAGCTTTAATTCTTAACTTTGAACTTATTAATTTACATAATGTTTAAGAAGGTAAAGAAAATGCTTTTCCAATCTATTGATTTCCAGTGAATATACTGAAGACTTGAACAGTTTGTGTTCAATCATTTCATACTGTTTGATGTTTTCTTCCTGAAGTTAGAAACACTCATTTCCCTAAATAGATGCTATACCTTCCCTAATAATGTTACTATAAGCACAAGATCACCATGATTTAAACAGTTTCTCAAAAGACAATTTATCCTTTCTTATCATATTTTATGAAGTCATATTGTTAATATTATTTAGAAAACATACATATGAAATATTGAAGATATCAATGTTAGGATATAGTACAATTGCAGGCCTACTGAAATGCAAAATTAAGAGCTGTGACTCTTTGCTTCAAACTACAGAAACATTTACAAAATAATAAACTTTTACCACAATAAAAGAGGTATAAAACCTCATTCATAAATGAATTTTCAGTGTTCTCAGAACATGTCGTGTTTTTCTCAAAATGTAAGAGCCTGTAAAGTAAAAATAAAGCTAATATAAATGTCAGAAATAAGAGTCAATCCTTCTTGATATATAATGGTAGCAGGGAGGTGAAGGTTTCAGATATTTTCAAGACCCTGGAAATAAAATTAAACTACCATTTTTTTCAGTTAAAATATAACAATATACTCAAGCAACAAACACTCTTTGTCCAGGGAGTCTGTATTAAGTCAACTATTTTCTTGTGGTTTAAAGAAATTATAGTCACTGGACCATAATCTAATACAGAGGCAAAACAAATATTAGCCTTTCAATGCCAGTTTATTCAACCTCTCCAGAAATAGCACACATTTGCAAAAAAAAAAATGTTAACTATTCTCTTGTGCATCATATTCTTTATTTAACACTCTTTGTGCTCTAAATTAAAAGTCATATTTTCTCATAGACAATTACTAAGGTGTTTTTGGTATTATTCCTGAAAATCTCTTCCACTCCTCAACTACAAATTTGAGAGATTAACCAGGACTGAACCTTAAAGTTAATCACAGTATCTAATTTCTTTTTCTAATTTATAATGTAAGAATATAACTAAGCTTGTTAATGAACACTGCAGTAGCTTGGCGAGTGGAAATATGATTTGTCAGACAAGTGAAATAGGCAGGGTTCCTAAAGCAAATTTCCTTATGCTTTAGTGAAAATTTTGAGAAATACAATATATTTTTCTTCTAGATTGTGTTAGTTAAGCTTTCCAATCCACTAGTACTGTGATAAAATCTAGATGCATCAGTAGGTACATTAAATAGAATCATTGAGAATCAGGGTGATTAGATTACCTATCCTTGGGCTACCCTAAATATCTTTCCTCCAGTTTTATGAACTTGTACATACTTTTGCTTCTAGACATCTGTATGATATTTATTTGTTTATATGTTTGTTTTTATAACTTGTGTTCAAAGTACCTTAGGAGATATGAGAGTTTTGATTACATTTTTTGATATTCTAAATAGTTCACTATTTAAATAGTATTTCATTAAAAAACAAAATAGAGAAATATACTTTTACTTCTGATAGTTATCATCTGAATTATGTCCATCCTCCAATATTCATATAGTGAAGCCTTAATCCCCATTACCTCACATGGGTGACTGTATTTGAAGATAAATCCTTTTAAAGAGGTGATTAAGATGAGGCCTGTTATGTGGGCCCTAATCTGGTCTGGTTAGAGTTCTAGTAAGATGATGGAATGAAAGCATACAAGGAGCCACAAAGGTGCATAAATACAGAGGTATGACCACGAAGATGTAGCAAGAGGATGGCCGTTGGCAATCCCAGGAGAAAGAATTCATTTAATTTTTTATTTTCTAAGTCTTTATAATCATGAAAGCGAATTCTTCATGCAAGAAATGTAACTTTGATGGGTTAATTTTTGGTGTGTTCAACAAACTTGGAGATCAAATGTCATAAATGAATAAAAGCAGGAAAATATAGAATTGGGGGAAACTGTCTCCTCTTCAGGGCATTTGAATCAGGTCAGCAAAGCACATTTCACTCTCCAGGGTCACAAACTGTCTGACAGTTACGTGCACACATGTTCAAATATGTTTCCTAAAGGATGATCTTCAAAGAATTCGAGGTTATCCATTCAAAATTTTACCCACTTGTAGATAAGCTAGAATAATCTCTAAATAAAGTCTTCTTCTTCTGCTCTTCTCTACTCAACCCCTGGACAACAAAGAACTGGAATTATTTAGAGACAGCAAAGGGTATTGTCTATCATATTTCTGTTTAGCCAGAGACAAGTTTCTAAACCCAGCTGTAGTTCTATAAATCACGCTAGTAATCATTCCAGAGAAACATATCCAGATATCTATTACACAGAGTAATATTATCTTAAAGAATTTTTATAATAAAGATAAAATTATTAAAATAACTAATAGTCACAATGTCTCTTAACATCCTTAGCATTCATAAATGCACAGGCTTGCTTTAATCATAATTTTACTAGGAAGGTACAGTAAACAATTGCAAACACTAAGAAAACTGAGAATAGGGATAGTAGATTGAGCATATTGACATAACTTAGACCTGAAGTAGGGCAGAAATTTGGTTTACAAAATAACGGTGCATGAAATATCACAGTAATACAAAGCAATACAGATCAAGGGAAAACAAAATTGTTCTTGCTCAGGTTTAAAACTCTGGAAACGAATCTGCTGTTTTTGAATTGCATATTAGATAACAATTTATGGATTTAGAAATTGCTTCCACATTATAGAATTTTGCATATGCCAAATAAACTATAACATGAAATGATAAATAACAATATTTACTAATAAAGATGTGTATTACATATTCATAGCACCCACTTAATGTTAAGAGTACTGATTCAAGAATACGAGCTGTTAATTTTCTGTTTATGTAAGGAAGCTACTGAGGGTGACAGCAGGAATGGGCTTGTAAGGCCATTTAAGGGACCTGTATGAAATGAATCTTCATAGAAAATAAAAGTTTATGTCCCAATTGCAGATAGTATGTTTTTATCACTATTATTAGCTATTTATTGTACACAATGATCTTAAGAGTTGCATCAATTTTTTTAGACACAGGAAATATGAAAAAACAAAATATGTACCACATGGTACATGGAATTTTCTAAACTGTTATCTTACAAAAAACACATTTCATAATACTTTAAACAAATTCATCAGCTTCTATTATTTTAGCTGCTTTTTTTAATTGCAAGAGTAATAGGATGTTATTCAATATTAAAAGTTTAAATAATAAAATAAAATTTCTTTATAATTATTCTTATAAAAGGAAATTGCCCTAAAATTTTATTTATTTTTTCATATACTAGACAATCTTTCTAGAACTAAGAGACATTGCAAATACTCTTTTACCACTGGCTGCGCCACATTATGGTATATATTAGATGTTTTTCTACAGCAGTACATTTAAAAATATATTTCATGTGTCTAAACTGCACAGACATATTTTTAGTTTAAGTAGCTAATTCTCTACAGAAAAATCTAGTTTTGATTTCCTTCTGTATTTAGTAAATATAAATAAACAAATATGCCACATTCAATATAATTTACAACATATTTTCATCACTGATGGGCATATTTTTAATTTCTGGAAGAGGAAATGCTGAATCAAAATAAATGAATAAACTGTTAAGAGTGCAAAATTTCCATCCACAAGTAGTAAATGTTATACTGCGATGAAAACCTCAGACAGTTTTTCTTTACAGTTGATATAATATTAAACCCCTGTCATTAAATATATTTTGATCCTTATAAGCAAAATACCTTTCATATAAGTTTTTCTGATTATAAACCTATCAGTACTTATAAGATTGTTTTTGCCATTCTCTTCACAAAAATGAGGATTACCACTTTTTAAAAAATTTAACAATGACTAAAACAATTTCTTAGTCTTCTAATTCTTTACTCAATTTCTGAAACATAGATTAATATTTTGTCTTCAGATCACTTATAATTTTTAATTATAGGATTGTTCTGATTGTATTAATTATTTATATTTGGTGGGTGTCTTA
>RJWT010036887.1:0-13180 GCA_004365215.1 Cuniculus paca | reverse complement strand
GATCGTGAAAGGAAAGAGTTCTTACCAAGGAACCAGGAAATAACAGTTCAATAACTGCAAGACGACACAAAGAAAAATAATTTAAGAGTGATAGGTATCAGTGAAGAAACAGGGATCAACACAAATGAAATGAAATGAAATGACTATTTACAGAAGTAATAGCAAAAAACTTCCCAAACATGGGAAAAGGATATGGCTTACAGATAAGTGAGGTATATAGAACTCCAACTAGCCATACTCAAAATAAATCTACACCCAGACATAAAATAATCAAGATCCCAGAAATTCAGCACGAGAACAGAATATTAAAAGCTGTTAGAGAAGAGAAACAGATCACCTCTAAAGGAAAGCCCCTCAGAATCATGATGGATTTGTAAACACAAACCCTCAAGTCAAGAAGAGCTTGGAGTGAAATATTTCAAGTCCTGAAAAAAACAAAAACAAAAAAAAAAACTTTCAATCCAGATTGATGTACCCTGCCAAACTATCTTTCAAAATTGATGGAAAAATAAGATACTTCCATTATAAAGAACAACTGAAGGAATTCATGACCACCAAACTAACCCAGAGAGAGTGCTGAAGGATATCCTAGAGAGAAATAAAAATGCCTGTGGTTCCAGGAATAGTAGCAGAGGAGGATTGCCAAACAGGACAGGCTATTGAACAAAAGGGAAGAGTGGGGGGCCAACAGCAGGAGGATAGCATGGCAGAGACAAACCAATGCATGCTGGTTGTAACCATTAATGTAGATGGCCTCAATTCCCCAATAAAAAGAAATGCAGGGAGAGTGAATCAAGAAACAAGATCCATCAATATACTGTATGTAAGAAACACATTTAACTCAAAAGGAAATTCATAGACTGAAAATTGAAAGAGAGAAAACAATTGTTCCATACAACACGAGACCAGAAAAAAGCAAGGGTAACTTGCCTATCAACTGCAAAATGGATAAGAAAGATGTGGTATTTTCATGCAACGGACAGCTACCCAGATATAAAGTAGGATAATCTAGAGGCTCTTATAGGTAAATGAATGCAACTGAAGATCATGCTCATGGGTGAAATGGTTTGGACTCATACAGGTGAATGCTGAGTTTTCTCCTTACCATAAAAAGCTGAAGGAGTTAGTGGGATCCAAAAAGCACAGTTAGATATTATGAAAATGATAAGGGAGGAAATGCCTAAAAAGGGAAAGTGGTAACCGCTGTTAATTTCATACTATCTTTGTTTGAATTCTTGTGTTGTTTTCATAATTTTGTTAGGTTTGTTTTTATTCTGTCTTGTTTTGTTAGCTTTTACTGTGTCTGATGGTATGGGCAGCTATTTTGAAGATAACAGGTTGTATTATGGTAACCATTGTTGATTTCCTATTATCTTCTTCCAAAGTCATGAATGCTTTCATTCTTTCAGTTTTATTGTTTTGTTTTGTTTTGTTTTATTTGATTTTCTTATATGTAATGTATGAACAGCTATTTTGAAGAAAATGAGACATTATGGTAGCCATTGTTGATTTCCTATCATCTTGTTTTGAAGTCGTATAATGCTTTCATTCTTTTGATTGGTTTTGTTCTGTTTTGTTTTGCTTGATTTTATTGTGTGTGAAGGTGTGGACAGCTATTTTGAAGAAAATGAGAGACATGGTAGCCATTGTTGATTTCCAGTTGTCTTGTTTTGAAGCCCTGTATTGTTTGCATTGTTCTGTTCTGATGTGGTTTATTGTGCATTGTTTTGTTTTGTTTATTCTCTTTAAAATAAAAAAAACACATTATAGTTACTTTGCTCTTGTTGTATCTCAGTTTCTTCATTCTTACGGCATGACACAGTACTTAGCATATCTAAGGAAAGATAGGAATAAGAGCATGGAAGGGGCCCTTGGTCTCCTGCTGCTGTCTCGGGGAGTGCCTGGTGGGTGCTGCTGGAACCCTTGGGGATCATAGAGTAGATGGACAGAGTGTAAGGATGAGAATCCGGGTGGACAGTTGGCTTGCTGCAATCTTACCCATGGCTTGAGGAGTTTAAATAATTATTGGAAAGTATAAGGGTGAGAGCAAACCAGGAATGTAAGACAGATTCCCAGGAAGGAAATTCGGGATAGGAAGGAGGGGGACAGCCCAGACTTGAAACACTTTACTAATGTGCATAAGGACACTAAGTGACAAAGGGGAAAGGGAGGCCCCTGGTCGTAAGTCACAAGGCGTGATCTGTTTCCAACTAGAGAGGAGGTTAGAACCTCAGGCCCAATGAAATGTGGACAAAAGCACAGGCTTCTTTCTGACCCACTTCACTGTCCATTAGCAAAAAAAATTCCTCTTCCAGCATCTGGCCCAGCCAGACCCTCTGCCAAAGAGAGGAGGGCACAGAGCAGAAGCACCTCACTGGTGCTAACCCAGAAGCGACCGGAAGACTCAGGCCCCAGGAACCAGCCAGGGAGCAGGGCTCTGTCGGCTGCAGGGCTCGGGGCCAGGAGAGGTGCAGGCACAGCTCTCAGCAGGTCCTCAGGCCAGCATCAGCGCCCCAGAGTGAGGGCGGGCGAGGAACTCACATGGGCCATGCATATGTGTGAGTTTTTCCTTTTTACAGTGACGATTAGGCAACGCTTTGTAAATCTGGCTGTTTTCTTAAGGAGAAAAAGATAATTTTCGCATGTTCTTCATGCCAAGTTCTGACTTTTGGAGAGCAAAGACATACAATATAATTCCAAATAACTTAAATGATCGTTTTTTTTCTATTGTATTTTTTCTTCCATGTAGAGGAAATGGTGATAAGAATTTAGAGAAAGGAAATATTTCTTTGGGAATTACGGTAATAATGGGTCAGACTGGAAAGGCCAGTGTTTCTCAGAAAGGTAGGGCAATAACTGGGGCGTGGGTGCAGGTGCCAGGAGGAAATACAACCCAGAAGGGAAAGCACAGACGGCTCGGGTCACCCGACAGGACCTTGTGCAACTCTTTGGGGGCTGCAGGAGACCACATTTAGATGTCTCAGCAATGGGCTCCTGAGAAAGGCAGCTGTCAGAGCCCTGGGCTTAGAGCTGGGGTTTGAAGAGAGTCAGGGTGCTGGGAATTTTTCCTATGAGAGTTGGACGATCATGCAGGTGGGAATGGACACAAGGCAATGAGGCATAAGTCTGGCTAACAGAAACCAGACCAGAGCTACAAGCATAAACAGAAGTAAGAAGGTTACATAATGCAGAAACCCTGAGTTTGGAATAGGGAGACCAGGTCCTTGGGCCCAAAGTTAGGACTGGCCTAGACTGGGCCAAGCACAACCAGCAGGGAAAGTAAGGCCCCGGCACCATTCTTGTGCCCACTTTGCAGCTGAAGATAGTGAAGGCTGGGAGGCTCGCTAGCCTCGGCCCTGGCAGTCAGTGTGGCGTGGGACCAGGCAGGGGCAAAGCCGACTGTTCAGGAACCATGCTGTGTCACCACACCACTCTGCTTCCGAGCTCCGAGCCTGTGACTTTGGGAGGGCCAGGCGGCTTGTTGAGTGCCAGTTGTGTTCCAGAAGCAAAGCTAGGCATTTTAAAAGTACGCTTGTATTTGACCTTTGTATGAGAAAATATAAAGTTAAATGGTTTACTCCGTGTTAAAGAGCCGATAGTGACAGTCTGGATGTCACCCTCTGTATATGAGCCCACTAGGACTTCTACTACTACCACTACTACTGCGTTACAGACTACATTAGACAGCTCTGTTGTCCTGAGGTTTAGCTATAAATAAGCACTGAGGTATTTTCCAGATGGGAACTTCTTTATCTTAAGCAGTTTAATCAAGTGATCAAATGTGCAAGGTGAAAATGAGTATCACAAAACCTTAGACAGCAAGAGCCAGGGGCTCCCATGCATGCTGAGATCTTGGTGTTGCTTGTGTCACTTGCCAGGTGACTTTGGTGAGCACCGCCTTTTGTCACACCCGGGCTCAAATCCTGTATCACCTCTGACCAAGTGAAGCACCAATGACAGCTACTTATTTCTTTGTTTAGAACAGAAGCATAATATCCCCTCCCAAAAAGGCTATCATAAACATTCAGTGTGATAAGAATATAACTTCCCAGCCTGATAGCCTGCGTCATAGGGTATGTTCAACATATGAGTCCTTTTCGCTTGCATTGCCTGCTGTTGGTCATATTTCCACGGCTGCTCCACACATGTGTGACCTGGCCCATACCCAGCCCTGCTCTTCTCATTCTCTGCAGATGGTTTGTCTTACTTAGCAGAACAGAGTAGTAGGCTTAATTGCCCACAGTTCCTCTTCCATCTTCCCTTTCTGCCAGAATTTGGATCTTTGGGGTCCCACAGAACCCTGTGTTTTGAAGCCTTGGTCCCCAGCCATGGCACTACTGAACTTAGTGGGAGTAAGTTATGAGGGGCCTGCCCTTGGAAGGGATGTTGGATCCGCCGCCTTCCCCACCACCACTCTTCCTGTTCTCTTGCTTCCTTTCTCCTTCCCTTCCCATTTCCTGACAGCCAATGAAGTGAGCAGTTGCTCTATCATGTGCTCCTGCCATGATGTGCTCTGCTGCCACAGGCCCAAAGCAACAGGGCCAAGTGAACATAGATTGAGACCTCTGAGAATCAAAATAAACCTTGTCTCCTTTCAAGTTGTTTAGCTTAGGGTTTTTTGTTTTGTTTTGTCTTTACAGTAATGAACAGCTGACTTGTTCTATTTAATTTCAACTTTTAAATGGACATTATACAAAGTTATAGCAGATACATATTTATCTTTTGCACCATATTTTCCTTTATAAGGACAGGTTGCTTGAAACCTACTGGAATTGTGAGTTATTTGCATTAGGAAGAATTGGATAATGGGGAGACTGGCACGTTTGGATGTTAAAGCAGAGGATACCTGCTCTGCTTTGGCAAGCCAAGGAAAAGGTGATAGAAGCTGCTGATCTTATCTCTAGCATTCTCATAAGCAATGATGGGACCACACAGGCCCAAGTCAACAACTTTGAATTAGAAAATTAGAAGAACATGGGACATTTGCATGGAGCAATAGAAAGATGATTTTGGCTGGTTTCAGCTTTTCTCACTTGGATAATGAACAGTTGTCAAGGCAAGTGAGGCTATGGGGAGACAGGTGTGGGGATAGAGAGTAAGCGGAATGAGGATGGTGAATCAAATCTCTCCTAACCAGCCTTTTGGAAACAGTGGTCTGGATTCTGAGCCTAATCAGTCACTTGGCCATTGTTCCAGGAAATCTGCCATTAAGCTGCCAGAGTGAACTTTCTAGAACACGAGTTAGAGCTGCACTGGCTTTTCCGTTGCTAAATATTCATGTCCTGGCCATGTAGCCAAGCATAGCCAGTCCTCATTTTCTTAGTGTTTACTTTTTTCCCCACACTTCCATGCCCCTGTTGCACCAAACTCGCCCATCCAAAAATGTGCGATGCCTCTGATGACATTCATTTTTTAAAATGGGTTGTTTCTCTGGCTAGAAGACTTCTCTAACTCCTTGTCCATCTGACAAACATTTTTCAAGAAGCAAAGGTCATACTCTGTCTTCTCCATAGCCTTTTCTGGTTTCTGTGGCAAAAATAGTTGCTTCATCTTTTGTGTTCTCATAGCACTTATTCAGGTGCTGTCCTCGCCCCCCAAGGTTTAACTTGCAAAGGATTTTCTCTCCCACCCTGGATTGTGAGTCCCTCCAAAACAAAGGTCTCATCCCAGTCACCTTTCTGCCCAGTGCCGACTACAGTAACTGATGTGTCATAGCCACCCGAAAATTATTTGTTGAATTGTAAAAAAGTAAAGAGACATCTTGAATTAATAATGCCTAACTTCAGAAGCAGAACATATTTACTGTGGTTAAAAAAAAATACATGTATCCTAGAAAACTTCTGGAAGGATGCAGAGAAATTGATAGCAGTGCTTGCCTTGAGGGAAGCGAACTGAATCTCTAAAGGATAGAAGAGGGTGAGGGAGCCTTTTCTTTACCCTGTTCCCCATACTGCCTTTAAAATTCTATACCATGTGCGTGAATTCTATCATATACCCCAAACTAGTCTAGTTCAGTGTGTGTGGGCAAACAATCTCATACCAACTGGTTTCATAATTTTTTTGCCTAGCAAAAATTTAGCATTTTGGTGGAAGTTTACAAGGCAGTTGTCCTTCATTGCCAGTATCCGGTCTCATCTGGGGTTCATTTAGGCCTGGAGCTGTATCGATGTTCAGAAACTGGGCTATGCCTGAAAGGGCAAACAAGGACCCACCAAACTCTATTAAAACTTTCAAATCAAGAGTCCCTTCTCTCTACCCTGGGCCTCACTTATACTTCTGAGATCGTGAGAGATTAACTCGTTAGGCAAAAAGGAATGAAGAAATCTGGTTGCTGAGAACCCAGCAAACAGAATTTTTCTGTTCTTGCTGGGACGTGCACATGTCAACTTTGAAGTCGGGTGCAAAGATACCTTTGAATCAGGCAGAAGGTGGTGTGTTTGGCACTTGGTGTGGCATCCTCTGTTGGACATTGCTACAATTGTAAACACACCTGTATCCATTGGTTACCCTTCTCCAGTGTCAGAGCAGTTAGTAATGTTTTGGTTTATGCTTACCTTTTATAATCTAGCCTAGGCAAGCCTATCTCTGAGTAAAATCTGTTTCTGCAGCATTTTTCTACCAAGGTTTAAGTATCTAAAGGACGTTTCTAATAGAAAGAATGTGCGCTATAATGGAGATCCAAGTATGAATCCCAGCTAAACTATCCACATGATTTAACCTCTCTGAATGTGTCCTCATTGCTAAAATAAAGATAATATGACCAATCTCATGGGCCTTTTAAATTAAGCATTCAATTATATGATTGGTAAAACACCTGTCACATAACAGGAATTCAGCATATGTCAGTTCCCTGCCCGCTGCCCTGAATAACTTACTCATTTATCTAGATAACAGATGTTTTTGCATAGTGAAGTACAACTATGTTAAACTCCTAGAACCGTATGTGTGTAAGATGTAAGTCCGTCCTCCTGAGAAAATATTCCTTGTTCCTTGTCAATAACTTGTCTTCTCTCCTTGCATGCCATAATGAATGTTTCTGGAGGTCAAACTCTTACAGCACCTGGATTTTTAGTGGATTTTTAACTCTCTTTTACTGAAATGTGATAAACTTTAAGTCGTGATAATCAGAAGATATACACACACAAATGTACGTATGTACATACATTTTTAAAATGAAGGCAGCTTTCATGTCAAGAAGATGTTTATCTAGAAATTTTGCGCTTACTCTCAGGGGGAAAACTCCTAAAGCACCACAGCGGGGAGATTAAGTCCAATCTGAATTCTAAATGAAAATTTTAGAATTCGAAAAACATCACTTCAAAAACTTTGCGTTTCAAGGTGGCAAGGGCAGCCCGTGCCCCCATGGGTTCCTTCTCCCCCTGGCATTTTAAAGCCTGTTGATCGAGCTCACTCATAAACCTGGGCAGCAGGAAATCATTGTTCATTGGTCTATTATGGGCAGAGCAGACTGGTTTGAACTGAGCGGAGGAAGTTAATTATCGAATGTTTTAGTTGGCTCCAACAATGAATAACCCGCTCTCGTTGGACAGCAGTCTTACTCACGGCGCAGCATGACAAGGTGGGGGTGAAGGGGGATGGGAAATCGCCCATCAGCATCTGCAACGGGGGAATTCGCTGGGACTGCTCTAATCTGTTTCCCAGGTTGTTTGAACCAGTTCAAGAGCAGTTAAACAAGGTTATATAAGGGACATGTGATGTAGCCCAAAATAGTGACTGCAAACACATGCTGCCGTTGCTGGGCAGTTGTCAACCACTGAAAAAAAAAGAAAAAAACTTCTCCACCAGAACAACAAATAGGACTTTAAAAATGAAAATAAGATTTAAGCAGAAAATTTTAAAGGGGATTTGGTAAAATTGCCTTACCAATGTTGAAAATGACTGATTTTTTTTTTTTAATTGAAAAAGGGAACTTTTGAGGTCTGGTTATTTCAGAGGACCCACTGGTCATTGAGCAAAGCGGTTTTCTTAGCAAGTCTGCTGCCTTGCTGCAGTGCTCAGTTCTCATGTTTTAATGAACAGAACCTCACGCCAAACCTTTAAATGCGCTGCCTTTGGACACGTCACAGATTATTAAGCAATATCTCATTCCACGTCACAAACATTAAACTGTTTTTATAAACGACTGTCCTTTTTAGTTAAAATTCTCTTGCAGCTTCATGGCGTGAAAAAGAAAATTCTATGTCACATGACATGGTAAGCATCAAAATAATGTTGCAAAGGAAAATACGGCTCAGTGGTACGCTTTGACAAGATGATTTTTTTTTTAAAAAAAGGAAAACCAAAACAACAGGAAAGAGTTTAAAATATGCCTCAACAGTCATCCAGAGGTTTGTAGCCCAGCCCTTGGATTCCCATAGTGACCACATTCTGAGGGTTGCCGGCCCTGCAGTGAGCTCCAGCTCTGGGAATCTCAGAAGCAAGGAGCAAGGCAAGGGGGACATCAGCTGAGGGGGAACCTTAGACCCCTCCCGGGAGGACGCAGCCTGAGGAACTCAGAACTCACTCCGCATGTGTCCCTTCCATTCACATCTGAATTGCAGGGGCTCCCTTGTAAGTCTCTCACTCAGTCTCTAAGGGTCTTGTTCAATAGCACCCTCTTTCCCCACCCAGATTCTGAACACATTGAAAAACAAAGGAGTGGCTGGTAGGAGATCGAATATCACCCTTTTTTGGGTAAATAAGTTGAAGGATATGACTTAGTGGTGAGAGCAGAAAGGTCCTGCAACACAAGCTGTAGAGTTAGGCACAGAAACAGCTGGGTCTGGTCCAGTCTCCCCCAGTTCCCTGGAGGCTGAGTCCTTGCTGTCTGAAGGAGTTTTCCCCCAGGAGAGACCAAACCGAGGCAAGCAAGCCAGATTGACGCGCAAACCTACTACTATCCACAGCAGAGTAGGGGAATAGGAATTTTCAAGCTTCCTCCCTCTGGAGGGAAACATCAAGGGTGAGGCACAGTTGTCCCTGGGGTGGGGACTTCATTCGGAGGCCACAGAGCTGCTTCCCTGGGGAAACAGAGCCGGAATGGGCACCGTCAGTGTTCCCTGTGATTTCCTCCTTGCAGTCAGGCCCTTGTGTGTAAAAGGCAATGTGCGATAAATTAGCTTTCTTTTTTAAAAAAATAAAAACCAGAGATGATAGGAAACAAAAAAGGTAGAATTTGTAGGGATGGGTCTAGGGGAGGGGATGGGAGAGGTGTAAAAGAACCAAAATCATCCAGATACAATATATACATGTACTGATTCCCTAAAACGGATGTAACCGCTATGTATTGCAAACACACATTCCAAAAAGCCCACTAAGTCAGCTTTTAAAAACATAGAATTTTGGACATTCTGTTCAGTCTGGCATCCCATTAATTCTCCACCTGGTCAAAGCTCTGGGCGTGAGATCTAGTTCAAGTACCTCCTTCTCTGTGAATCTTTTCATAAAGATTCTCAAAGGTATTTGCAGATATTTGATATGGTTTTACAGCTTCCAGGACCCGGTGCATTTAATGTCTCATTTTCCATTAAAGCCTTAGTGTTTCCTTTGAGAAAAGTGTACGCCCCTATGATCAGCTGTGCTGATAGAGGCTGGAGTTTTAAGGCTAAAGGATGGAGTCTCTTGCAGGTAGAGTATTTTCCCAGATGTACTGAGAGGGACAGAGTGCTGATGGGAGTTGAGGGAGGTGTATGTATCCATAGATGTTCCTGAATATGAAAGATGCGGAGCCAGAGAGAAGCAGAAGTAGTATTCCTTCTTAAAATAAAAATAAAAAATAAGTAATGGGAAAGCCATGTCACAGGTATGACCTAGTGCTAAATACTCGCCAGAACCAGACAGGCAGGAAGTGTAGGCAGTGCACTGTGTTACCCCTCTGTCATTTTAGGATGTCTGTCGATTTAATATTCATGCCCTGAACCCACCTATGTGTCTGTAGATGTCAAGAGAGATACAAATACGCAGAGGATCAGTTGGTGAGTTTCTTTCCTTTAAAAAAGAATTAAAAAAGAAGCCACAAATATATCCTCCTTCTGCATCAGGAACAGTAACAACAAAACACCAAACTAAAAAGCACCAGCGAAAGAAGTTACTGGATCATGCTGCAATGCAAGCTATAGCTGCTGCTCAGCTCTGCCTACCTCCCCCGCAGCTGCCCCCGGCTCACTGCAACCCTCAGGGTGAGCACCTAGGTCCTGAAGGGCCCTGGAAGCCTTGAATGACATAGATTTGTGATGATCTGTGTCACCAAGAAGGACCACTGTGCGGTCCCTGAGGAGGACGGCTGAAGCGCCACCGAGGCGCGTTGTCCTGATCGTGTGCGCAGAGGAGCCTGGGGGCCCGTGAAGCAAGTACTTCTGAACCCCTGCAGAGGGAGAATGGGGGCAGTGCCAGGCCTGTCCCATCGCAGCTGCCCTTGCTGTTGCTTTGTTTCCTTTTTAGCATAGCAAGATCTATGTAAGAGTTAATTTCCTGAAATGTTCTGATTTTAAAGTCTAGAACTCCTTTGAGCTAGAGATGGTACACAAGTAGAAGCAGGTAGGCTAGTTACAATCCTGTTGTAATAGTGATAACTTGTAGAAAGGCATGACAGAGACAATAGAAGTAGGAATGACAGCAGCAGTAGTGCAGTGATGGAGATGACTACCATTCATTGAATCCACTGACTGTTTCAAGTACCTTCTATAGTAAACTAGTCTTCGTGGTGATTCATAAGGTAGGCACTTCCATAGTTCTGCATTTAACAAATCCAGAAGCTGAAGTGCAAAGCGTTAAGTAACTTGTCTAAAACCATGCAAATAGACCAAGACTACAACTTCTATAACTCAGAAATTACCCAAGGCGTGTTTAAGGAGACAAACTACCAGTGAACATAGATGGACTTCAGGAGAAACTTAGGAGAGAGAAGAGTCAAAATTCAGTGACCATACACTCGAACAAAGTGAACCGAAGGGGACAGCAAAGTGAATCAGGAATGGCCTTGAGGTTTCCCCTTTGCAAAGCTGGTTGAAGTTTTAGAATTTGGACTAAAAGAAGCTGGAAAGGAGTTGTTTATGGAGTGGAATGATCCATTTGGTTTATGAATGCAGGATTAGAATTTTCAGAGAGATTCAGGGGGAGACATTCAGTGAACAGGAGCATGTGAGGGCCTGGGACCCAGAAGAGCATGTGTTAGTCAACTTTCTGACCTTGCAACAAAATACTTGAGATAAGTCACTTACAAAAGGAGTTTTATTTCAGCTTATGGTTTCAGAGGTGTCAGTCCATGGTTACTTGTCTTTGTTGCCTTTGGGCCTGTGGCAACACAGTACACCAAGACAAGAGCACATGATGGAGAAAGCCTATGTATAGCATGGCATCCAGGAAACAGAAATGAAGCAGCCTGAGTCCCAAGTACATATCTTCAGTGACCTAACTTCTCCCACTTGGCCTTACCTCCCAAAGGTTCTTTCACCTCCCAGTAGTGCCACAGGCTGGGGACTCAGCCTTTGGGGGATACTCTGGATCCAAACTATGACAGAGAAGAAAGGGCTTTGTCTGCAGATCTCTGGCAGTTCCCTGGACATCTCATTACCGCATGATGTAGCTGCAGCTTGCACCCCTCTACTCCACCCGCCTGAACTTCAGCCAGCCAGACCAGTTGCTCCCTGCACCTTCAACTGTGTTTTACTCTGCCTTGGATATTCATTTGTTTGAGATGAGGTACACCTGCCTTGTCCGTGTTTCAAATTCAAAACATTCTTTGAGACTTGCCTCAGATGTTTTCTTTCTCCGTAAAGGTTTCCTTATCCCTTAGTCAGATAAAGCATTTCCTTCTTTAAAGTTATACCATATCAGTAGCACATGTCTTAATCCTTTCGATATTTCCAGCCTCATCCCACCTCTTAGAATATAAGTCTTGGCAGCAATGGAGCATGGTTTGCTTCCTTATTATACCCAGCCTTAAAAATCTTTGTTTGGCCTGGGGTGTGGATAACTTACTGGAATCCTAGTATGCTTCAGGCCCTGGGTTCAGTCCCCAGCACTGTAAAATAAAACAACAAAATTTAAATGAAGAACCTCTTTTTCTTATTCCCAGAAGCCTTGGTCCTCAACCTACTGTATTTGTCTGCAGTCCTACCTTCTCTGATCAGCTAGGGTATAATTTTATTCTAGAGATTCATTCTTCTTACTTTTAAGGGTTTAAATATCAAGATTAACAATACAAGGAAGTTACAACTTTCCAGGATCTTACACCACTCCTCTAGTATGGGGCCTCATCTAGAATTCTCAGCAGAGCCACAAACAGATCCAAAAGCCTCGGCTTTGTGTTCATGTTTACTTTAAGGATATAGTTCAGCACTCTCACATCCTTGCCAGCTTTTAGAAGAAGTTAAAACTGGAAGATGGGATCAGAAGTTAATAGTGTTTGTCTTGTCTCAAGTGAGCCCTTTTCATTGGGAGGCCTTCCTCCCTCAGTGTGATATTCTGTGCCTGCAGGAAGTACTTTACTCACTTGTAGTTAATTAAAGAGCTAGCTATATTTGTTCCTTGAATTTTCTCAGCCTGCTTTAAAAAATAAAATGCGCCAACCAAATAGACGATAGGTGATAACATCACTACTACCATTTTATGTTTGAGTCCTTCCTGCTCTGTGCTTCTTGTCGCATGTGTGTGTACATACATATGTGCATGCATGCGTATTTTTCATTTGAGTCTGTTCCTGTACATTCATTCATTCACTGGTTTAAACTTCCTGTAAAGTACACATTAATATCTCCATTGTATGGATTGGGAGACCAAGACTCAGAAACTTTAGCAACCCAGCTAAGATGCATAATTTCTTGGTGACTGAGCTATCAGAACCCAGTTGTTCACAAAGCCAGTGTCTTCTCCTTGCTTCTATGTTCTGCCTTCTCTCTTCTTCTGGTACTGATGCTTTAAGACAAGTTACCCGGTCTGCCTTTTCCCCTCTGAGATCGGCCCAAGTATAATGAACTGTCAGGATTTTGTTTTGAAGTCATCAAAAATTTTAAAGACAATTTTATTGACTTCAGAGATGTAAAATAATGAAACATTCACTGCAGTTTTCTAGTTAAAAGACACATCATAGTTTTAAAATAGTAGAAAAAAGCAATGTCTTTGCTTTATATTTTTGAACCCAGCTTTGTTGTTTTGCTTTGCTTTTTAAATCTTTAAGGCT
>RJWT010036886.1:0-13170 GCA_004365215.1 Cuniculus paca | reverse complement strand
GATTGGGTGGTTGCGATGGAGGGTATTGTTCTTAATTGTTCTTAATTGATGGTTAACATGATTGACCTTCAAATCCTTTTCCAAGTGCTTCCAGTAAGAAATTCCCATTCCAATTCTAAGTATTTAGAAGGGATCTTTCCAGTAAAGATCCATTATATGAAGAAATGAAATAAATATTCCCTGTCACCTAGTTCATTTGACTTCTTGGAATATCTATGGAATATCCAAAACACCACAGTTTTCAGTGTACATTATTGTCAAGGCTTCTTCAACAAAACAATCCAAACATGTGGAGCCTACATTTCCCAGAAACCATGTCCTTTTATAGGTGTTTTTCTCTCTCCTCAGCTACTTTACAGGCATTATTGTCTCTGACTACATGTTGGAAGGTAAGTTGGGCTATGGTAAGGCAGTGATGGGTCTAGCTACCATTGAGTGATATGATATATCTGTAAGAAAGATGGATGCAAACTCTTCATCACTGAGGATCTGAAAACTGTTTCTGGATTCTAAACATTCCCTCATTTCAATTGTGTATCTTCTAAAACTAATCAATTGTTGGCATCTTTCAATTGCTCCTTACCCCCATCTTGCTTATTATCTTAACTTCTATTTGTTTGAGAAATAAGCTGAAGGTTTGATTACCTCAAATAGTAATCCTTACAGTTTGGAATATGATACTCAGTAAAGTAATTGACTTTTAATGTTCCTGCTCATGATCTCTAAGGCTGTATTTGGATTCAATAGAAATGCAAGGAACTTGGAAATTCGTCTCTCAAATGCTTTGGTAGTGGCTGATGTGATTCAGAAAAATAATTCACTTCATTCCCTATTGTTGACTATTAAAACATAAAGTTATTTCCTCTTAGTCATATATCAAGCTGAGCCATGAATGCCTGTTTTAGTCGTAGTAGCTTACTTCTGCAGGGTCAAGTAGTTCTAAATGAACCTGAATAAGCTAATGGGATAGTCAGACCACCACGGCTTATATTTAAGTCATAGACCTTATAATTTACATGGATTTGAGATATCATTTATTGAAAATAACATAGCAGGAAGGCTCTCTCTTTTGGTACTCTGGAACTTAATATTTTTGAATTTCATGATACAGGGGTGACTAGTTTCTGAAAAGAAAAGAGAATAAACCTGTAATAGTAATTTATCATTCTTGACATTTTCCTTTCAGTTTAATTGCTGCTGAGCAGCAGAACTGACACTTAATAAAAGTAAGAAACATTTTAAAATTCTCGTAGAAAATTCCCATGTTACAGGAGAATTGGAAAGCTGTAGGATACACCTGACTGTACCTATCATTTGATTTTGTGAATGATTTTCACAGTACACCATTACAAAGCTTTAAAGAGAATGGGACTTGTGAAAGAATAACAGGCCCTTAACCAGTAAGACACCTGCACCAGAGAATCCACAGAGTCTTCAATTTTTAAAGAATTTTTTTTATCTTGCTGTATTCTCTTCTCATTAGGGTGATAGGGAATTCTATGGCCAAAATCCAGAGGGAAGCTGCGCTGTTCCCAAGTGACTTATCTAATTTAAGATATCCTGAAAAACTCAACTTTTTGTCCTGGTTGTAAGAATAAGCTCAGAAGACAGGCTCTTGGATGAAGGCAGAAGCCATAGCACAATACAATATAGTTTTATGAAACCAGTGGATACTTTTGAAACCTGTATTGTCTTTGATCACTTTTTCTGTTGCCCCAAATTAATTTTCTTTGAATATTATTTTTTGTAGACCTTCAAAGTCTCCTATTAGAGACCCTGTTAGAGTATTATTAGTCTGACTTCAAGACCCTCACAGTATATAGAATACAAATTGGAAATTCTTCAGAGATGAGTAAAAAAGACACTGAACCCTTATATAACTCCTTATTTGTACTAGGCACCTTTCTTGAAACTTTCCCAAACATTTAAGTGCGTGAATCTTCCATCAATCCTGTAACTTAGGGATAGATGAAGAAACTGAATGTCAGAAAAGTCGAGAGATTTGTCTAAGGTTACACACATAGTTAAAGCATATAAGAAAGATCAAAGGTAGTCATAACTGAGTTATTTTCTTTACCACAGAGTTTTACATAATGATTATTTCTTAGATTTTTGTAGCAAATTGTAATAGTCACTCATCCAAAGACCCAGAGCACAGGGGACATTTAAATGCTTTTTGAATAAGATGGATTTCAGTTAAAAACAAAAGGTGAAAATTCTACAGGAATGGACCATAACACTGTACATTAAATATACCTGGAAAGATAAACAAAGCAATATTCTTCAAGTATAAGAAATAAAACATCATTTACAAACTTAACAGCAGAAATGAGTGCATCAGAAAACTATAAGCTTAGCAAGAAAGGATGTGGGTTAGATGCGGCAAGAAAACTACACTTAGGAGAAAGAAATCAATTTCCATTAGTCAAATTTCATGCGTTAAACAAATATGTATGCTAGATAAAAAGTAAGAGTTAATGGAATTTTGAAGCAATTCAATAACTGTTTAAAAACACTCAAGTTACACAGTGACAGTCATAAGATGGGGAGGCAATAATCAAGAGCATAATTATTTTTGGAGCCCAATGTTGTTGATGTCATGGAATTAAACATCACTGAAACAATAAAAAATATTTATTGAGATCTAATTAAATGTTCCACATTCCAACTCTCTTTGACACTTTCCCCACTCCCACCACCACCATCACCAACAAAAAGATCAACGCATGCATGCATGCAATAGACTGTTGCCTGGGTGCTACGAACACAAAGACAGAAGGAAATGGTCCTACTTGTTCCTATAGAAGTTCACAACTGGTTGAAGTGATACATACACTTACATGTTTAATGCCAAGTAGAATGTGGTGTTTTAAGAGACTTTTAGAACTAGTGAGAAAGCAGACTTGTGAGGTAGAATCTAAACATTACAGGTGCTGTTTTCTGTGTTACCTGAAGGAGAGAGGAGGGAGTCCTCATTAGTCCGTAGCCTGGTTGAGATGACAAAGCTACACAATGGGACATAGATTTTGATTCATCCAGGCTTGTTCTGCCTGTGGGTAAACAGCTTTGAATCCAAAGAAGAGCGGATTGTTTTATGCTTTTCCCTATTTCTTCTGCCTGTAGCTTGTTGAGGTTTTCCCAACATTATAGCATCTACTTCAATTTTAATGACAAAATGCTGTGATGATTTGTCTGGGGACCACATTCATTTCAGTAAGCTCATTCCTCTTTAAAGTGATGGGAGTGGTTGGATTTATATAAGATACTTAAATTGTATCGGAGAAAACAAGCTACACCTAATCAGAAGGAGAAAACAATTCAGGGAAGCAAAAGCAAACAAGCCCAAAACAATCTTTCCTTTAAACCTGTAAAGAAACTCACAATCAACAACATGCAACATGATGCTTCTGATCTTCCTCCAGTAGAGTTATTAATGGGTTGTCTCCCTCGTTGTACGTACCATGAACAATTCACATTCTGTTTCCTTCATTTGCATATTCTTAGTAGCAAAGTGAATCCAAATATGTGAGCTAGAGAAAATTCTGGCCACCAAGTTCTGAGAGAGAACATGAAGTCACCCATGACCTGCTTTTAGACACCTCGTTCATTCATTCAGTAAACATATATTGAGCATCTACTGTGTTCCAGACACTGTTCCATACACATAGGATATGAACATTTTTAGGCCTGTGAACAAGGCATATGCAGCTGTTGCCCTCACAGAATTTACTGTGAGGTTAGGTGTCAGGATGGTACCACTGGGAAAGAGTTGTATTATAGTGACATATATGGCAAGTGCTTGAGATGAATGACAGAAACAAAGACAAAGAGTTGACATATCTAACTCAGAAGCAATATCCAAATGGTTTCCTGAGGAACAAGTAGGTGTTATCCAGGCAGTGGGCAGGAACGAGGTGGAGGGATGGTTCTAGATCAGGGAGAGGTTAGAGAGAGAACTGCTCCAGGAGCACACTGAAAGTAAAGTCATGTTGGAGCAGATGGACGTGAGGCTGGACGAGTTTTCTTCAGTGAATTCTTTCCTCTTCTGTTCCAGAGACATAGCTGGGAACAAGGCTCAAGATCTCTGGGCTGTATTGGCTTCCCCTTGCAAGAAATTTCTTGAGTTCCGTGTTCTGGCTGTTTGGTTCTTGTGAGATTAGACTGGTTGCTCCAGGGTTATTTTCAAACTGACTTGGGGCTACTGGTACTATGTAAATTAGTCTTTTCATAGTTACAAGTGTGGGGCACAGGTATGTAAGTTCATAGTTCAGTGTAGGAGAGTCTTAACTTGCTGGAAAACAAGGAGGGTGTGGTAAAGCTTTCTTATACAGACTGTACTGTGCATAAGGGTAAAAGTGCAATTATTTTCTTGATGTGTAAGGTAATGAAAAAATATTGATCCAGTTTATTCTGTTGGCCTGGAGATGCCTCCTTATGAGGAGAGAGAAGCAGCTTATTTTTGACTGGGGATGAGACTGACTCTACCATTATATTAAAAAGCATCTTTCTCCAAGGTGAATGGATGTTGCTGACCTGGCAGCAGCACTAGCTTCCTAATATAAGAGGAAGAAGGACTGTTGAGCTCTAGGCAACCATTGAAAGACTTTGTATTTTTTGAAATGGCTTTGTAGAGGGAGTGATTAAGGATCAACATTTCAGTGTAAATAAATTCATTGCAGTCTCAGAAAGTATGCAATAATAGGCTGCTTGTACTGTTTGCTCACCCTACATTATGTTTTCCATTCAGCTTTGCTCATTTATTTATTTTAGGTTGAAAATATGTCTAACTGAATACAACTTCTAAATCTCTCTTGTACCTAGGGGAGGCCTAATAAAACTGTGGCCAATGATGCATAAATGTAGTCGGTATAAGATTTCTGGAATATTTTTGTTTTCTTGATTTGCATATTGCACTTACTGACTTCCATTACCATTTCTTCTTCAAGCCTGAAATATACACATGATCTCTGGACACTGGATGACATGAGGAAAGGGCTCACAGAATCACAGAGACTTTGGTCCTGAAAGGTTTAAGCTGCTGAGCCAATGACAGCAGCTGCTACCCTTAGACTTTTTTTTTTTGTACTGGGAATTGAACTCAGGACCTTGCACGTGCTGTGCAGGTGCTTATGCTGCTGACCTATATCCTCGGCCCCCTCAGACTTTTTGTTAACTGATAACAAACCCTTACACGGTGAACATGTTTCTGTTACTTGCATACAAACCCAATTTTTTTTTTTTTTTTTTTTTTTTTTTTGCGGCACCAAGGATTGAACTCACGACTTTGCGCTTGCCGGGCAGGCGCTTAGACCGCTGAGCTAGATCCCCAGCCCTGTTTTTGAGACAGGGTCTCACTATGCCATTCGGGCTGGCCTTGAACTCATTTTGTAACCCAGGCTGGTCTCGAACTCACAATGATCCGCCTGTCTCAGCCTCCCGAGTGCTGGGATTACAGGCGTGAGCCACCACGCCCGGCTGACAAACCCAATTTTTAACTGGCAGAAATACCTTCCAGGATGAGGGATGCAACTGGCAGAGAATTCATCTGGGACAGGAAGTCCTAGAGCAGTACTCCAGGACAACCCCATAGAGGTCTTTCAGCTCAACTTTAAGTCTTTCTCACTAAGTACTGAGTCAGTGAGCATGGATTACATAGGCCACCTGTTACAATTTGTCCCCATTTCCAAAATATACCTTGAACCTTGTTCCTTTTCTTTTTAAACCTGATTGTCTCCCTGATTAGTTTTGTTTAAATTATGGCTGCTATCCCATGTCTATTAGTGATATTGTGTCATATTGAGCTGAGATTTACTTTTTTTTTTCTTGTTTTAAAGGACCAGGCAAAAGAAAAAAGTGACTGAACACAGCCATTTCTTTCATTGCTTAATTAATTTACCAAATAATTATTTACTGCCTACTACATTCCAGGAATTGTGTTAAATTTTGAAGATATAATGACAAACTAGATAGACTCTATCTCTGTCTTATGGCCTAGACTTAGGACCATATTATTATCATATGAAATGTTTGCTATGAGCTAGATACTGTATAAGATGCATTATATACAACATCTTATATTATCTTCATGATGAACGTGTGAGATAAACAGTAGTAGCCTTTTAGAGATTTAAATATAAAGATCATATCAGAAATTTTATAAATATATTAAAAGGGCTATAAGGGGAAGGAGTTGGGATTCTGCTTGACTGCAAGTTGCAGTCCTAACCAAGTTAGGAATCCCCATTTGTTTCTGTTATGAAATACATGAACTCCACATGCCCCAACGCTAGCTTGATGAATGATAGAAAGAGAGATTTACATGGACACAAAGGGGCAAGTGGATACAAAGAGGCTTGTTTTGTATGGAAGCCTTGTGAAAGAAGACATCAAGTTATTCAAGTGAGTGCTGTGTTCATGTAATGGTAAGGTTGGAGGTATGCTGACAGTAATGTGATGGGAATCTACTCTGTATTGACCAGCGCATCACTTGAGTATCTTCCTGCTGTCCTTGCTGGACCAGTTAGAACAAAAGGCCATTTTGTTTCTGTGGGTTCTGCTAGTTCTGCAGGAAATATGAGCCAAAAGTCTAGGTAGGGGTTGGGGGGTCAAGAAATTGAGGAGCCTAAGAAACAGACAAAGATCAGCATGAAATGTTAGATAAGACCAAAGCAAAAATGGGTCAGAAGAAATTATATAGTAAGAGGAGGCATCTGATGCCAGGAAAAAATGTATGTTCCCAACTAGTGCAGGTTTAGTAATTAAACTGAGGTCAGATAATGTTAGACAGGGCAGAATTGGATCAGTGCTCCACAGGAATGAACATACAACAGACTTCTACTATCTAATATGGGATAGTACAAATCTCTCCCAGCAAGCTCCATTTGGGAAGAAAATGTATTCTAGACCTTAAAGGGTCTTGTAGGGTTAGTGTTTCTTTTCTAGAATGGACCCTAAATTCTTTGCCTTTTCCTAGAGACTCTCATTTTACATGTTTTAAAATACATTTATTTAAACCTTAAGGAAACTGAGGCTCAGCTATTTGACTTGTCTTCTACTGGCGAAGACTTAAAAGGGCCCCTAAAAACCTTTTCAAAGAAAATCTAGACACTGTCTTCCCACTGTGCTCAGGAGTAGTGACCTACATTCTACAGCCAATGACATCAATTTGTGAGCTCGATGACCACCACAGACAGCCTCCTGTGGTTCCAGCACAGCTTCCTTCTCAGCACAGCTCAACTGTTCTGGGTGAAGGTGCACCTGTACTCTTGACCCCTGGTGGAATGGCTTTAATTGAGTGAATCTGTTTATCATGGGTACCACAGCAGAATTGAAGCTAAAGGTGAAAGGATGTTGCCAGCCACTGAGGCACAAATATACTCTCTTTTTATGATTGACTCATGAGGAATGATGATGCTTTCTCTTGACTTTTCTAGAGAAGCCCATCCACCATGATGTTTTGGGGGACATAAGCTGGTTTTAAGAAAAGCGGCTGGTTTACTCCAAAAGGGGTATTTGAACGAGTGATTGTATTCTTGTGGTCCTTTGAACATGACAGAGGGCATTTCTTAAAAAATTGAGCTAAGCTTTTAAAAAGTCACATTGAAAAATTAGATGTGAGATCTCTTTTCCCACAGAGACCCTAAATGACATTCTCTTAGGGAACATCCTGTTATATCTTTATGTGTTTGTCATCCATCTTCCATTTTACAGAGAATCTTTTTAGGTGACTAGAAAAGCCTCCTGACTTTTTTTTTTAATCTTTATGTAGACTCTATTGAGTGTTCTAAGTTTTATCCTTAGACATGATTATCATTCATCTCCAGATGTTTTGAGGTAATGTCTTTCCTTTTCTCATTTCTTATTCTTTCAAGAAATAGTTCCTCTTCCTCTTGTATAATTGAACAAATTAAATCATATATTTCCTTATACTTCCTTTTCCCAGCTTAAATTCTTGCTATCTCTTTTCAAAATCTCATTTCAATGCCTTCTTAATGATACAGAAATTTTTGCGGTAATTCACATTACGTTCTTTTATAACATTGAAGCATACACAAATATGTCAAGGACACAGGCAGTTCTTGTGAGCTATTTTTAAATATACTTTAGCTTTCCTGATTTCTACTTAAAAGTGTTTAAAATGTAATCTCCCATTTTCTAAAGTCTTAGAAAAATGCAGATTCAACACTAAAAATGTTTACTTCTGTTAGGAATAAAATGTTGAGTATTTGCTTTTTGATACTATAGTATTCATTCACTTCTTATATTTTTAACCCCAGTCTATTTAACTATTATCTATCCTGTATAATATTGGAGGCAATATATTAATTCTTATTTGAAAAAGATTTGCATTTCTAATATGTGTATATATTGTTTGGTTTTAAAAAATGTTAGTAGTTCTGGTGAAAAATTTCTGAAGAAAAGTTTCCCAGAAGAAGGTGTGATGACCTGTATTTTGATGTCCTCCAAAGCCTCATGCACTCATAGGTGGGGCTTTTCAGAGCAATCTGCATCTAGAATATACTGGGATTAAGGGTGTGTGGTAGTAAATTACTCCACTCATTGGAATTAGCATAGTTCTAGATGTGGATAATGGCAATCTCATCCTGAGTGTGGTTGGCACCAATCAATAGGCTTAGAGCCTAAAAGGAATATAAAGGGAGAGAAGGAAGGCACACTTTTTACTGCTGCTTACTGCTCACTGCTTTCTGCCTGCCACACCGTGAAATTTTTGTCCTCTGTGATGCCCCTCTGCTATGCTGCTATGCTGCTATGCCACTGTGCTGCCCTGCCTTGCAGCCAGCCAGTGATGGACTGAAACCTCTACAAACTGTGAACTGAAATAAACCTTTTTTCTTTTAACTTGTGGATATCATATATTTCATCTCATCAATGAGACGTAACTATGACAGAAGGTTTTATTACATTCATCAAACTTTTACTAAGCACAGAGTGTTCCTGGATTTGAGTATGAAAATCAAAGCTGAGTAAGTATATCCTTTTCCTTAAACTGCTATAAGATGTAGTGTGAAGGAAGAATAGTTATTGCTAGACAGACAAAGGAGCTGCACTGTGGTTTGAAGGTGTACCTCAAAAGTTCACATGTTGAAAACTCAATTCCCACATTGATATATGAATGATATTTGGAAGGAAATAGTATTAGGTCATGAAGGTGACTCTATAAGAAGGCATTAGTGGCTTTATAAGACAGGAGAAACCTGAGCTCACAAGTTTGTTCTGCTCACCATCTGATACCCTCTGCCATGCTTGCTATGATGTAACAAAAAGACCTTCACCAGCTGTTGGTGCATTGCTTTTGGACTTCCCAGCTCCCAGGAAGCTACAAGCCAAATAAACCTTTATTCTTTATAAATTACCCAATCTCAAGTATTTCATCATAGCCACGGAAAACAGACCAAGAGAATAGGGGAGGGAAAATGTTCCAAGTAGGGGATTTGCCATGAGCACAGATGCAGTTCCATGTGGGGAGATCCAGGAAAGAGCGAGACTGTGATACAACATACTGTGCCAGAGTGTTATGCTCTGTCAGGAAAACAGACTGTGAGAAAAGGAGTGAGGAGAGGCGAGGGCAGCCATTTTTTTTTTTTTACCAGATTAGAAGTAGGCAGTTTTTTCTGGAAGGTAGACACTTCTTTGTAAGAGACAGTTTATACAGTGAGACTTTGGGAAAGAACTCTGGAGGAAGGGTAGGAAAGAGAGAAGGTAGATCCAGATAAGTTCCCAGGAGTGGAGGATTCAGAAGATCAGATGGGCACAAGCTGATGCTCTTTAGATATTGTCAAGGGGGAAACTTTTGTTAAATGGAGACTCAGCATGCATAAATACTTTGAGTATTACAACAGATGACTATATTTTAAAAGCCTTTATTTAAATGGGTGTGACTTACAAAGTTTTAACAAAATGAGATACTTTGGAAGCAGAAAAGATGCCCAGGAAAGAACTAAGAGTTGATGTTCTATGGGTCACGGGGAAGAAATCAGCCTCAAGGAATAACCCGATAGCTTTGGCAGGGTGGTTTAAAACACAGATAATAACAGCTTCTCTGAGCTGTTCTGGCGGTTAGATATAAAAATACTTTGTAAACTATTCAGTATGTTATTATTATTTTCTAAAGTAAAAGTCACATAATAAGTTTTTCCTTTTTCAAGTCACATAGGTTTATAATGGTCAGAGAGTTCTTTAGCATGCTTCTGTCTATCGATGAAAGTAATTCACAGCACTAGGGAAGGTGGCCACCTCAACCTTGTTGCAGTAGCTAGATAATGGCTTCACCCACATCCTAAACCTCAGAATGTATGAATAATGGCCAAGATTGAATATATATCACCTTACATGGTAAAATATGAGATTAAATGAGGGGCTTTGTGACAGAGATTATCCTCAGTTATCTGCGTGGGCCCTAGGTGTAATCATGTGTCTTTCTGAAAGTGAGGAGAGAGATACTTGATGCAAAGGAAAGGTGACAGGACAGAAGCAGAGATTTGAAGCTGCTGGTTGCTGGCATTGAAGATGGAGGGAGGGGCCATGTGTCAAAGAATGCAGTTTTGAAAAAGGCTAAAAGTAGATTCTCTGCTAGAGCCTCTGAAGTACAGCCTGCCTACCACTTTACTCTACCTTAGTGAAACTGATTTCAGTCCTCCAGCCTCCTTAACTATAAGATAATAAATTTATGTCATTTAAGTTACCGAACTTGTGGTCATTTGTTACAGCAGCAGAAGGGAGTTAATTTACTCACCAAATACTTATTGGAGACTTAAAATGTTCAATACATTGTGTTCGTCTGGCTGAGGATATTAACAATAAGGAAAGATGATTAACCTTATTCCTTTTGATACTTATCACTATGTAGGAGAATAGAAGGAAGGAAATACCAATAAAGGCAAAATTTTAGAGCCATAAAAGAAACAAGTAGGCATTACATTGGTCTAGTGGAAGAAGAGAGCCTTGAGCTAATTGGTAGGATCAGAAAAGACAGGAAAAGATGTCAATTAAAATGGGGTTAAAAGGAAGCAACAATAATGGCAGGCAGCAATGGGATAGAAGGGTCTACACTAGATAGACAGATGAAAATGGGCCTACTTAAGAAGATGGGAAAGTAAAAAGAGTTTGAAGAAGAAAGAATAGACTATTCTGTTCGTATACAAAGGAAGCTAGGGCTATGTGATAGAAAGCTTTGGATGCCAATCTAAAGAATTTATATTTTTTTCCTAGGCAATGGAGCACCATTAAAAGTATTTGCAGTGAGTTACCTTTATATGTAAAATATCTGGTTAAGCATAGACTTTTAGGAGAAATTGTGAATATTACAAATTAAAACAACTGGCAACTAATTGAAATGTGATGAATGAGAACATAATAACTCACGGGTTTTATAGCTATTCTCAGTATGACTGGCATAAAAATTTCTGAAGTCACAAAGGTATTAAAATAATATAACTAAAAGAAAGAAATACTGGCAGGTGTATATGTAAGGTAGCATAACTAATAGGTCAAAAGGGAATTTTAAAAAGGCAGAAGTGATTAGAAGTAAATGTAAAGACCTTAACTACTGGAATGATGAGATATTAAAATATTCTATTTCAGAGGATATTTCTTTAGATTCTTCTTTAAGAAAAGATGCCTTCACCCTTTTTCAGGTATGTTGCAGCAGACAAAACTTAGCAAATACTTTCTGGGAACTTACTCAGTTGCAGGCACTAGACTAGGTATAGGTGTCTCCAATGGAAAAGGGAGAGACACTTTCTTATACCCAAAGAAGGATGATAGTTTAAGCAAGAAACAATGATCTTTTTTTAAAATTTTATTTAAGTGAAAAAAAGACACAGAAAATAAAAACAAACAGCAAAAGAGACAAACAGATAACAGCAACATCAACAACAAACCCAAAACAATAACAGTAGAGGTTTACAAAACAAGATAGGAATTTAACAGTGGTTGTAATATTGCAGATTGTTACCTTCAAAAAGATTGCTCAGATTACCAGATATAGACATATAAAATTGATCTAATCATATGAGCATTAACTGTTTTTTTCTAAGAACTAATATAATTAGTAGTATAGTTATTTTTTGCTATCTTATGTATATTATATACAAATTTATGTCTTTTTCATTTTCCATTGCTTCTTTTCTCCTTTTCCCTATCAAGGTTACTTTTCCTCTTTGGGCAGTTTCTTACCCTTACACAATATATATTGTAGATTTTGGATTGTATTTACTCTTTCAGTTTCTTACATTAGGGAGACAATACAGTATTTACAAATATGAGTTTGATTTATTCCACTTATGAATATGGTCTCCAGTCATGTCCATTTACCTATAAAAGCCTTGATGCAATCTTTCTTTATAGCTGAGTAGTACTCGATTGTATAAAAATACCACATCTTTTTTATCCATTGCTCAATTGATGGGCACTTGAGTTGATTCCAAGATTTGGCTATTACAAATTGTGTTACTATAAACATGGGTGCGCATATATCACTGTGCTTTGATGTTTTCAATTCTTCTGTGAAAATGCCCAGAAGTGGGATAGCTGGGTCAAATGGAATCTGTAACCCTAGGTTTTTGAGGAATATCCAGACTGATTTTCACAGTGGTTGCACCAGCCTACACTCCCAGCAACAGTGCAGAAGAGTTCCTTATTCCCCACAGCCCCTCCAGCATTTGTTAATTGTGAATTTCTTGATCTTACCCATTTTTTCTGGAGGGAGATGCAATCTCAACATTGTTTTAATTTGTGTTTATCAAATGACCAATGATGTTGAACATTTTTTCCTATATTTATTGGTCATTTGTATTTCTTCAGCTGAGAAGTGTATATTCATCTCAGATGCCCATATTTGGATTGGGTCTTTGAATTTTGGGGGCCGTATTTTTAAAAATTCTTTGTATGTTTTAGGTAAAAATCCTTTGTCTGAGGGAGAGTTGGCCAAGATATTTTCCAGTACCATGCTGATTTTATCACAGTAGCTTTGTAGTATAACTTCAAGTCAGGAATTATGATGCCTCCTGCCTGGTATTTTGATTGGAATTGCATTAAATCTGTATAATAATTTTGGGAGAACGGCCATTTTTATAATGTTTGTTCTTCCTATCCATGAACATGGAATGTCTTTCCATTTTCTGAAATACTGTTTGAATTCCTTTTTAAAGT